>JARJDW010019746.1:0-16135 GCA_030264715.1 Adinopsis sp. GC000173 | reverse complement strand
TAAAATACAGTAAATTAAATTATCTCTATCAATGTGTAATATGTCTGCTGCTTTAAATTCAAACAAGACAAACATTTTACTTTCATCCCAAGAGGACGTACGAGTAATTTCTTACCACAGCGTCATCAGTTTATTAAACAATATTATTTGGAGACATTATGGTAATAATTTATTTCTACTTTACTATTTTCAGATATTGTAAAAATACTAAAAACGGGGTTTTGCTCTCCTTATTAAGTTATTTACTTGTTTGCTATGTGAATAATAATGAATAACTTTATGCAAATAATATGACTTCTTAGAATCTTACATTTTCCTTTAAAAAAGTCATTATTTTGTTGTCATGCACGCAAATTAATACTTGCTGTAAGTACATATAATCGGATTGAAATAAAACAACGAAGCGTACGATTGAATAAAAATACAAATTGACTATCATCTGTTGGAGTAGCCTGTGAAAATTAGTGACATCAATGAAAAAAGCCATCATTAGTGTTATCGATCGCGGTTTCTTCGATAATATCTCGAGAAAAATATTTTATTGGTTAACCAAGGGTCTAGGAATCAATTACGGCTCCCTACGATGCTGCTAATTATACTGACAATAATATTGTGTTTAAGTAGGTAATTAATTGTTAAAAAGCGATAGTTGCATTTACATTAACAATTAACAAACGAATGTAGAAAATTTTCTTCAAATTATTTCATACCGCGATAAGAACGACTTAGTTTTTAATTATGCCCTAATTAGTAAGTACTTTTCTGAAATAAAATTAACATAAATATTGTCTGAAATCAAAGCAATGTTACAATAAAATATCTAAACGGAATTTAATTCGTATTTAAATTTATTAAGTCGAAACAAAAAAAATTGCTAACCTCATTCATGTTGTTAAAATGTTTTTGATTTATTTGTTTGGTTTCTATATAAATGAAGTAATTTAACGTTAAATTGCAATTTTATTGATTATTTGCGGCATAAGTGACATGCAAGATAAATTAATTTTTTGATGGGCGTATTTCAACAGTGATGCTAGAATATCATAAAAGTTTGTCACTTACATTGCCAACATATATATTCATATCACTTCTAATTCAAGATGCGTCACTCACAGGACTAAAAGTAATGAATTTTCTTATCAAATGTAAAATGTGTTTAAAAAAGATATTTCAGCACAATGTTGCATTAACATGTCTTAAAATGACGTGTCGGGGGATTTAATAAATGAAAAATTCAACACTTGAAAACTTATAAGCTAAACTTATTCGGAATGTGTCTTAAGTTACTATCAATTTTCCATTATGCAGTGAAAATAATATTAGTTTATTCTGCGCCAAAGTCAAGCACAATAAACGTTAAAAAATGCTAACTTTTAGTTTTCGCAAAGTTTCACTCGTAAAATAGCTTAATTAAACTTCTTTACAGTTGCGAAGTTAAAAACTTGTTACAACACTCACTAAAATAGTTTAGAAAAGCAGCATAAATTAAAGTTATTTTTCGTGCATGGAGCCGCGCCACAAAATCATAAATATTCGAAAACTAGAGTTAGTAAACAACTTTGCATTTCATTTTATTTTCAACAACATGAATATAGAATGTACACACTTGGAATATATAAAACATTTTGTCTCCAAACCCCAGTTTGCATTTAAATAATCAATATTCCAGCTTTGTTTTTTTCATAACTTCCATCCGGGTTATAAATTTAATTTACTATCAATATAGCGAACTAAAAATTAAAATTTATTTTAATCGCGATAACATGCGAAATGTAATTTATAGTTTTATCTAACAATTTATAAAGTTTTTGTTGGTTGTGGCCGAGTTTAATCGCAATTAATCATTGCTAAATTAAATATAAATTATCTTTGCATTGTTATACAGTAGTTAAAAGTTTTGCATTTTTCTATGTCAGACAGTTTTTTGTAATAAGAAAATGAGTTATTTAGTTAATAACTAAGCCATTGATAAGCAAATTAGATAAGTTTGTAGCAGGTCAAGCTGGATTTTGGTAGATATTCTACGTGAGTTTTTGATTTTAGTATCTGAAAGCTATAGTAAGGTCTAGATTTTTGAATAATTAATCGTCGTAACAAAATTTCGGCCAATAAATTAATTTAATAATATTTGAGAGAAAGTAATGAGAATTTAAATCTCCTGTTACGTAATATACTTGTCCTATTCGGTTATACCTAAATTTGTTGCATATCTATAAGACTTCTATATTCGATAAATATGTTTTCCGTTGATCGACTAATTCGTAGTGTTACCTACTAAAAAACCACTTGCAATCTCGATTATAGACGAGCTTTTCGTTGCATAATAATCTAGGAGTACAGATCCTGGATATTTATTTCAATTTCCTAATGTGTAATCATTATTTTGTAAAATCTAAATGTCTTTTCGATTTATTCTTTATATTTTAAATACTTTGATAAGGCAATTTATCGACTAAATTGTTTCGAATGTTCACGTAAAATCGTTATTATCCTCAATAATAACATTCTTTGTTGCTGTTATAATATAAGAAACAATCTAAATTGAATTTCTCTTAAAAGCATTTTATTGAACTCAGGAAATTATTTCTAATTGACTTCATCCAGTAAATATTGGTTCGGCTGCTTTTTATATATAAACAAACGTAAAAACAAGACTTTTCATAGCGCTTCCTCTCTTATGAAAAAGTAAGTGAATTCGATATATTAAAACATATTTTTTTAACGCAAATGTAGGTTTATATACAATATTTTTTGTTTTGATGATGTATTATTACAAAGCTTTGTTGAGCAAGCAATGATTGTAACAAAGCATCAAAAATGTTTAGGTAGGGTTTCTGTTTTTCGTATTTGAATAAAATATTTTTATCTTGATTTTTTATGTTCGTGCTGAAATTTTAATTGACAGCACAAAAATATTCGCTATCTCGTTACAAAAAAAAATATTTAATTAACAAAACTGCTGAAAATTTAAACTGTTTTTGTATTTATTAAGATACATTGAGTTGAGTTGAAAATTGATATTTATTAAATTCCCTACAAGGTACAGCATGAAAAGTGAGACTTTTGTTCAAATTGTAAAAAAATGGTGCGGTGGTGCTTTTTATTTAATTAAAAAACAAAGTTTAAATGTATTGTGTAATGTATAATAATATAATAATTTAAAATACAAATTTTAAAATAAATTCACTTAGTTAGTTCACTAAATTATTTAATTTAGTTTTATAAAATGATACTAGAGTTGATGCACATTAACTAGTCTTTTGGCAGAAAAATATTTAGGATAAACCATTTAAATTTCTATTCTAAATTGTTATAGCAATTTATAGATGTATAAAATGTTAACTTATTTATCTATACACTCATTATAATCACAATTAATTTGCATCGATTAATTTATAAATAGATATAGCGAATAAAATATTAATCTATCATAGCTGAAATTTCTATATAAATTTTTAAGCATGAAATTTATTAATATTTAATGAAAAAGCTTTACCTTCTATATATATAAGCATCATTAAAAAGGCATTTTTTGCACTAAGGCTCGTCTTTGAAAAACAGCATTTAATGCATAATCGATATACATCATTAGTAAATGACATTTCAATTAAAAATGCATATTTAACGACGGAAAAACTCTCTTCAATCGATAACATTTAATTAAAATTTATTAATTACTGTTTTTTTAAACGTAGTTGGTTTTAATTAAAAGGATCGATGCGAATTTGTATAAATTATTAATGATAGTGTAAATAAAAACCAACTTGCGATAATTATGCACAACATGCAAAATGCATTAGGTATAGAGTAATGTATTTATCATTTTAAAAACGTTTTTCTGTGTCTAGTACCTATATATGGTTAATTATAAAAAAATCAATGAAACATATTTTATCGTGCAATGTCCTCTAATGTTTGGTCGACGCATAAATTAAATTTACATTTACCAAATAGAAAAAAATATTTATTAAGTATAATTATAGGATTTTTCGTGCTGTTTTGAATAACCTGTGCGGTTGATTAGACTTGTATCCAAGAGGGTAATTGTACGTTGTATAGTTCCTAAAATAATACCTTAATTTAGTTACACAGGTATCTACCTAAATAATTCGGCTACGTGTTATTTAATCATGAAGTATAAGTTGAACAAATATATAATAGTTTATAATTATTTTTAATTCATTTAATTTAATAATTTACATTTTATATAACATTTTTAGTTTGAAAGAAACACACTTGGACAATTAGTCATCCTATTAACTTAGAGTTTTCCCTCCAATTCATGTGCAAATTGCCACCTTACTTTAAATTGTTTTTTAGTGCCATCCTTCGTCAAACCAAAAAAGGCTAATGTCTACTTATGCCTCGCAGTCTATATGTGCACCTTTCTCCTCTATCCGTACTATACGTTATGATAATTCCCGTGTTTCACATATTAAGAAACTTACTAATATCAAGTGGCGAGTGTTCCTTGAAAGTGCCATGGGTTCGAGTATTTAATCTATTTAATCACAGAATTTTTTGATTTTTTAGTGATGATAAAAAATGCGTTTGATTTTCTATGAAGGCATTGTTTTATGTTGATGGGCGAAAAACGGCTAGACAACTCTTATCCTACATTAGTAACATCGATGAACTGAAAAACGCTAGTCTAAGGAATTTAAACTTGACCGTATAGGAAATGAAGCGTAGTGAACATCGTCTCGTTTGAAAAATCAAAAACTTCTCAGACTAAATGGGTTATTAATCGCTGAAATTTTTTGAAATGTAGAATATGGCTCTCTAAATTATGACCCTTCATGGTCACATACACAACTTTTAATTAGTCAGTTAATGAAACTCTGAGCAATTTTATTTATAGATTTTTATTGTGGTATAAGAAAGGCATCTACAACAGTATCTACACCTAATATTAAACAATACAACATTAAAAACTTTGAAAAGCTTTAAATAGATAAACTTTTTCTTCTTTGCAAAGTCGTCTTTGAAGATTTCTTTAAATATCTCGCTTTGATGAAACTTTCGTTTTTTAGATTTAATACTATTGCTACATAAAGTTTTCTTTTTTAATAAAATAGTTCACTTGCTAGCCGAGGCGATGGCTATTTTTAAACGATCAATGTCTAAATGGGCATATATTAAAAAATCGTAATTATAATTCGAGCAAATGAAAAGAGGAAGCTTTGGATGTCGAAACGTGCACTTAGCCTAATATATTCAATATTTGTTTGCGCCTAATTAAATGAACGCTTTAATTAATTTCGTACTCGCATTCAAGTGAAAGATGTACGTTTGTGTAGTTTGAATAAAAAGGATCTCTCGTTTCGTTGATTTCTTTTCTATAACGACGACGCTCTAAATGTATCTCCTTTTTCTTGAATGGGAGTGGATGAAAAAACGCTTTGACTATCAAAAAGTCGGTCAGTGCTTTCCGTATTGATCCACAAACACGTCGAGCTTTTCAACAAGTTAAAATACGCTCGGTGAGGATTTAAATGATATTTGCGCCAGAATGCTGTTTAACCAAACACACAATCATTCAAGTAAATAGTTATATATTACACTGGTAATTAAAGCGTATATTTATTGCTTTTTTATAATTATATTAAAATTGAATTACCTAAACAAAATATAATGACTTTCTTTGTGCTTGAAAAGAGTTTTTTTTAGAGGAAATATTTTTATTCAGTAAATATTTGAAATTGAATATTAAATATCGATAAATATAAAATTGAAAAAACTCTTTTAAGAAAGTTTAATTTAATTATTAACAGCAAATTTGTAAAATGAAACACTTTCAGAAGTATTGGGAAACTTTTATATTAAAAAATGAAATTGCCATTGGGCACAAGTGTAGAAATTCACTTTTATTCGATTTAATTATGACATTAATTGATTATTTTTTAACTCACACAAACGATAATATATTTGCGCAACGCTTTTTCCTACAAACAACTACACATCTGCTTAACGTGATATGTGAAATAATTAAACTGAAGCATTAGAGACATTCCCTTTGAAACGTTTAATTACGTTGTAAATGCATCCTTTACCCATCATAAACATGACTAGATCCTAAAAAAAAGGGCGGAAGATTGCACACTCACCGTTAATTTGATTTTTCTATCGTCCGGGACCTGACGACTTTGTTCTTGAAGACCGTCTACATTTTTTGTACGAATGAGCTTGCTGAAAACGACTAATCCTTCGCGACGGAAGCTTTCCCGATCGGACATCCACATGCCCAGCTTCATTCTGGAAAATTAAGAAAAAAAAAGAATTTATTAGAATTGTAACGCAATTTGTGCATCGATTGTGAGTTAGATTATAAACTGCGGAAAATTTAATAGTCTTTTGCATCGTCCATTTAATTTACTTTCCAGTGGCGAATTAACGTGTCGCTGCAGACATTGCATTTGCAATTTCCATTAATAAATTTGTTATGTGAAATTTAATTTCGTTATTAATAAACTGCATAACTGAATTGAGACAAAAGCGTTTGCTATAAATAGATTTAGAATTTAGCATATCAAAACTAACTCACCTTCAAGATAGACAAGTTAAGAAAATTGATAATATGGCATATTATAATTTAATATTGTAACTTGCTTAAATTATACAGCACTGATGACTAAAACTATTTTTAATTGAAACCATTGAAATGATTAAATCCAAGTAATCATGAAAATGTAATTCCATTATAGAATATGTTGATACGTAATCATCACCAAAAATAGGTTGGCATATGTAATAACATTACTTTAATTTTGACTAAATTAATTATTAAATTGAAAGAAATAAACTGGGCAACAGTTGTGCTTTTGTAGGCTTTACGCTCTTTGAAAGGCGATTCTTTGCAGTGCTCTCATTTTAAAAAGAAAATTTAATTTTATAGAAAAAAGAATGAAAACCCACATCCACATTATATAACATGTAACAATGTTTTGTTTGATCTAGAAACTTAAAACCGAGTATCAGAATAAAGTTCTAGTACCTACTTATTTTCTATTTTAAAAGAATAAAAAAACTAAGAGATTATAAAATAAAATTTACAGTGTAAGGCAGCTAAAATTTTATTATTTTACAAGAATGAGGTTGCAAGACTCAGATCTTTCTTCGGATAGTCCCAGTACTATAATTTTAGTATCTATGCATGGTACTTTGAATAATCGAGATTTTGCCATCGAGTAGATCCTTATAAATAATGATTGTTGGCACATTAACTTTCGATATATTATACTTTAAGATTTTCTGTTGGGATAAGCAGCAACAAGTTAACATAACGAAACTGTGGCAACAATGCATCTTGGTGCCTGTGCTTATTCTGACTGTGAGTGCATATGAAAGTTTTGTTGTCGTTGAAGTTAAAATCTTTTGTTCGATAATTGAACCGCAATGAATTAAATTATATTTTTAAGATAAAAATGCCAATATTGGAATTATTCCTATTTTAAGCTCTAATGGAAAGGGCGGTATTCGTTTTGTGAGTTCAATAAACTTTTTGGCAAAGCGACAATTAGCTAAAGACAATGCCAGGATTATCTTGCCTGCTTTAAATCGAGGATTTCAGTTTGGAGGATAGGTTAGCTGTTATGAAGAGTTATCCATTGTTATGTAAGGATTGTTATCACTTAAAAAGAAGAAAACATTCAGAAAAAATAAATGGAACCTCAAGTCTTTAAACAAAAATGCTGTCTAAAACAACCTCATCTAATATCATACGTAGGACAAAATTCGGATTAAGCTAAAAAATTGGAATAAAACAATGAAACAAGGCATCACATCATTGATAATCAAATTGTACATTGTTTAATTTCTTTTTTTGTATTTTGTAGCTTTGTGTAATAAAAAATGTTTTGATATTATTTTGAAACACAATTTTATTTAATTTACTAATAAAATAATTGAAGTTTCTTGGAAACAATTAGGCGTAGTCAAAAAAATCTGACTTCATATTACTTCCTGCGAAGGCAAACAACAAATTACATTTCGAAGTCACTAGATAAACACTCAGTTAATCAAATACGGCGTAAATAAGTGTTTAGTAAATTTAGATGAGCGAATTTTCGCAGCAAAATTTCTAAAAGTAGAATGAAACTTCTGACGCAGTACATATACCTACGAGCAAGATATTTTATTGGTAGGTAGATGTGTGAAAACAACATTTCTGTTATCTGCTTTTGATATGTATCATAAAACTAGATTCAATTATATCTGACGTCTTTTTATCACGGCGGCATGATGTGCCACATTGAAGATTTCCTTTACACTGCTCTCCTATTCTATTTGAATTATTAAGCGGTTTGCATACCGAGTACAGCGGAAATACAATTTTAAAAATGTAAATTGTGTAAGCATCCACGCCCACGGCTTAAGATTAATTGCATAATTTATTACGCTTAGACAAAGTTGCTATACGATATAAAAGCGATGCGACGCAAACATTTTTCGTGTAGAAAATCTCAATTTAACTTGAGTGAAAAGTAATTAGGCAGCATAGTAATAAACATTCCATTGAATGAAAAACATCCCTTTTTGCCATACAGATAATCTCTTTGAAGTGTAAAAAAATACGAACAATAATTGAAATATTGATAGACAATTGTTGAATTGGAGTGACATTTAATTGATATGATAACACAAAAATATATGGCACGTGCTTTGTGTTTTTGCGAAGCGCGATTGTGCTTTTTAATTATGTCAGCGCACTCTTTTTTTGCTTGATATTCCCAAATCGAATGAACTCACTTTCTAAAAATAACACAACAACGTTATAAAAAGGCTAGGTTTGTTTTACGGCATAAAGCTTTTTAATGAAATACGTTATTGTATTTTTGTCGAGTAGAAAAATCAATAATTCATAAAATAATAGAAATATTTTTTATTGTTATCATATAGTATGTCTATTTTACTCCAGGAAATGTAGCGATGAACAATATTAGAGTAGTTTATTTCGAAGGTGCCACTTAAAATTGAAATGAATTGTTTTCATGAAAGTTATGTAGCAAAATAGCGGATGTATCCCGTCAAAATATTTTTTATGAAAAACTTAATTATTTAAATAGCATTAAGTACCTTACTGCAGATTAACAACTTAATCTTTGAAGAATAATGTTTGTTTTACATCATCCAGAAAGTATTTATTTCATGTTTTAATAAAATGTAAAAAGATTCAAGCAAATCTTCCCACTATTTGAAAAGTAGGGATGTTAAAACATTTCTTCACCAAAATTGAAGCTCCATGTTTCTTTTCAATTAGAAATTCTTATAGTTTCTACCTGTAGAAGTATTTATAGTCACAAAGAAAAGCTTTGTCATTCATATTTTTTCCATTCCTAGTTGATATTTCATATTTTATCATTTAAGGCGTGATATAAAAATAGCCTCGAAATTTATTTGTTGATTAGCAAGGATTTCAATTAACTTCAAATATAAATTACGCAAGTCTTTTGGCTGGAAATTGAACAATATATAACGTTATTTTACGTTGTAATAGAATAATTTTAGCAATATTGATTACTTGTATGTAGGTATTAAAATTGACACTATGCGCAAATGTTTTAATGCATTCCCAACTGTTTCAATGGAATTGGAATAAGTGAATATTTATCTTAATTTAATCTTTTACAAATATATATCTGGCAGTATTTATATTCTACCGTTCGATAAATATTTGTTGCTTTCAATAAAATAATTTATTGAATTTGTTATTTATATTGACGTAGCTTTTGTATGAGCCTTTATTGAAAACGTTTTATAAAACATAAACAATATTGACATATTATCAAATATATTTTATATTATTGGAAAATATGATTAAACTGTTTGCGAGATGAAAGTTAAAAATAATTTATTTATTTGTATAGCACGTAATAATTTTTATCCAATTTGCTTTAGCATTTTTAAAATATACAATTATTTACAAAAATTTAGTTTTTGAGAAAATTTAATAAAAATGTATAGATTTTTCAGGCTTAGATTGAATTATGCAAAAATGTAAAGTAAAATTGAGTTGAATAAAATGAAAGCATAGATCTTATAGAAAAATGTAATTTAAACTAAATAAAAATGGAAATTACCTTTATTCAAGAGAAAAATTCCATCTAGCTTTTTCTTTTGTAATGTAGGAATATACTCACATACAGAGTATACGCATTTTAATTTCAGTTTCTTTCATATTCATGCAAGAAAGCTTTTACTTTTTTCTCGTGCGTACTTCTGTATATATCCGCGACCACAAGAATCCGATCGCTTTTTCAAACTTACCGTTTTATGGAATATGCGTAAATGTGTACTTAGAGAGTCTTAGTTGGCGTTGTATCATTGAAATAAGGCATACTACTAATTAATTTCTAGATATTCGTAGTTGGCGTTGTTTATTCGCTTAGGATCAATTTCGCTTGCAGGTGATCGGATTCGTGTGGTCGCGAGTGTATATTTAACATTTAATTTTATGTTGTTATAAATATTTTTATAAATAACTTTTAATGAAATGTTTGAATGTAGATATTTTTACACAGACTGCATCTACATGATTTAGAAGCACAATTTATTAATTTGTATGCCGTTTTATTCTACTTTAAACTGTCACGTTTTTAAAATTGTTATGAAATATTTTGCATGCATTACATACGCATATATTTAAACTTCTACATGTATGACAATGGTCCATTCTGAAAATGTTGTAAATATCGCAGATTTGTTACCGTACTAATTATATTTGTCAAGCCGTATTTAATGGAGCTTTTTATGCGACATATCATGCTTTTCAACCAGCACAAAAAAAGATTACCTTTTTATTAGCACCATAAACGTAAACTTGGTTGGTTTTATCACAAAAAACTTTAATTATCCGAGCAATAACCATATTTAACAAAAAAAAGCTATAAAATAAAACACAAATCATCGATTATTCAAGTAACTTTATATATCCAACTGAAAAGTGACAATTATAAAGTTAAGTTTAAATTGCTGATAAATTGGAAGCTCATTTCATTTTATATAAAATTTCAAATAATTCAAAAGAAGTTGATTAAGTTTTAATATTGTAGCAAAGTTGTAATGGATATGAGCAATTCATTTCGGTTTAATTATTTCAAATGTTTCACGCTAAAATAAACCTTACTCATTTTGTTGCTGCGGTAATTGAATGTTTTATATTCGTACGTTTGTACGTTTCTTTTTTTATTTTTGGTTTTTAAGCATCAAATTATTACAGCAGTGATGAAGTTTTATGGTAATTGTTATTTTTATTATATGTATAGCGCTCAAATAAATTTTTATTATACGTCTAATTTGTTGCTTGTTAGTAAGCCACAAAAGTTTACAACAAAAAACTAATGATCTTGCGTTGTCTAATTATTCTATTAAGAGTTCAGGATTCGAAAATATTTGTATTTTATTAAATGTTGTTACAAAAATCGATTTGCAAATCATTTTTGGAAGTTAATTCACATTTTCGGGATATTTGGTGTATTATAATTTGAAAATTTTCTTGTCAAGTAAAGGATATATCACATTTTTCTTATTGCGACTTTATTCGAGCTTTGTGGCTATAAGAATTTACAGAAAGATAATACTGAATGAATGGGAACAATGAAAAAATAAAAAAAAAATCTGTTTTTGGAAACCGATATACCTATAATACTTATATTGATTTTTGATGCTTGGCTTTAAAAGTACTACATGTCTGCCTTGGTACAATAACAGCTATTATATTTGACGTTTTTCACAAAGCGGGCTATCTTTTAAAAATACTAAGTGCCATTGGGTCCAGTGTGCTAAATTATAATCAAAATATTCGCATTAATGTACTATCAAGAATTAATTTATTTAATACCCATTTGCTCATTTTATGAAATACTTTCAGCAATACAACTAGTGACAAAACATTATTGATTACTCAACGAAAAACAAAATTATCGTATAAATTGTTTTTGTGTACAATAATATTATCTATATTTGTAATCGTAAAATAATAATAGGAAAATGAAAATATGGTTTGTTAGATTTCTATTTCACTGAACAAAGGCCGCAAATTATTAACTCGGTTAAAGGTTATGTTTTTTTTTGTAGAAGGAAGTGACAAAGAACTTTTTTTATATAACGATCAATTAAAAACTAAATGTATTTTTAAACCTTAACATTTATGCGTAAAATAAACATTATAAACTATTGACTGGAATTAAATGAATAGTGCTAATATTTTAGTATGAAATAATGGTGTTTATATATTTTTGCTTGTAGCTGAACAGTATGCCCAATTGTATAGAGTTTGTTTGTTAATTTCAAAAATCAAATATTTTGTGCTAAAGCTTGAATAGAGAATCATGTTACATAATTGAACAGTTTTATAAACTGTTCTCAATAAAAAATTGGAATGTTTTGTTTTAATGTAAATGCGTGTATGTGTATAGGCATCAATTTTATACAATCGTATTTCAATTTTGTTTTTGTTCTCTTTTATTGATTTGTATAAATTTTATTTCGATTTCGACCTCCTACAGTTTATTTTATTACAGGATACAACTTTGAGGGCGATGTAAAAGGGAGACTGAAATAGTGAAAAATGAGAGTAAAAATACAGGATCTTTATAGTTGGTCAAAAATAATGTGTAGTAGTCTTTGAGAGCTATGTTAAAATGTATATTTTTGTATTTAAAACATATTTAAAGTGACTGATTGCCGATGGGAGACAAATGCATTTGTTCAAACTATGGTATACAACCTTAATCCACTCTGGAAGTTTGGATGTATATATTGAATTCACTTTGTAAAGTGCAAATACTGAAGTCAACTTTCCATAACAATTTTCCTAATTTCTATTTTTAATTATATATACTATACCATTTTTTTTAATAACTCATATATTGTTTAGATGGTTTATATGGAATCAATACATTAATTTTCCAATTGATTACAAAGAGTTTAAATATTTAATAACGATTATTAATTGTGTTGCAAATTATAATTAAAATATAGTAAGTAATAAACGGTTGTTTAAATTTACGATTTTAATTAACGCGGATAATTACTACCATAAAATTGTTTTATCATTCATTAAATCTAAAACCATCATTTCTATTTTTATTATACCATTTCTATTAATAAATTGTTATATTTAAAAACGTAATCTACGTAATTACTATCGAACACTTAATAATTAATCAAAATTTGATTTTTCTTTCAATAAAGTTTGACATGTTTCGATTTTATTAAACATACAAAGCAAAATTAATGAAAAAACTACCCCGCTATTAATATACAGCACGTTAAAGCATAAATGAAATTCTCATAATTGTAATTATATAACAATTTCCTTAGCTTTTTAAGTTTCGAAGTTTTTATTTTCAATTTCAAAAATGAGAATATGCAGTTTGCAAATTATTATTACGTGCTAATAAAATATAAATTGGGAAATTGGAAACAAGAAAACAATTACATCTGATTTTATGTCTTGTAACATATAAAATCAATAAGTGGTTTCATAATTAAAAGATATAAAACGGTGCCGCTGATATTTTTATTGTACAAATTACAAAAGCTGCATTTTATGTAAAATCAATACTGCAAGTACAATTTTCACTAACTACCTGTATGGAATAAGACACTAAATGCTAAATCTATGCTAAATTGTCGTCACGTAAGAAACAAGTAATTTAAAATTAGATTTTAAAGTGTAGCGTAAAAGTTTCCCAAAATAACAGTTTTAATTAATTATGTTTCGTTTTAGTTTCTATAAAGTGTTTAAAAAACAAATGGTTAAAAAGTTTGTTTGATAAGTTGTAAACTACAAACTGGATTTTTTATATAATTTTATTAGTGTTTGGATTGAAGGAAGATATATAGATAAAATTTCAAACAACTTAATTTTTTTTCGAATTTTTAAATATGATATGCATATAGTAAAATTGTTTATTCTAAAGATCTATTTATTTCTAAGCTTTGTCAGTGAAAGGTTTATCAGTTTTCACACTAGCTGTAATTTTTCTTTTAATAAAATTCTGAAAATACTTTTTATATTGTAATATTTTTCGTGTCGTTTCGTTATTTATGAGCGCACACTTTCCGGAAAATAAATGATTTAGGTCAAACTTACAATTGCAACTATATTATTTATTATATAAAATAATAAATGGGCGCTTTTGAAAATTTCAAAGACTTTCAAGAGAATCTTTGGCCATTTCACGTATATAAATGCAATATATGAATAAACTTTGCATGATTTATTTGCCATATTCTATTATACTAATAAATTGCGAGCGAAAAACAAAACGTGCGAATATTAATCAATTTGATACTTTCATATTTCATATATGAACAGCTTTATTTGACTAATTGATTTGTTTCATAGCAGCAGCGCATTTCTATTCGATTGCTCATCAAATGAAATTCGTTCAAGAGAGTATTGATTCGTTTTAACACAAAAAAGTTGATAAAAATTGTGATTGAATTACGAATTAAATATGCCTCATTTATTTTTGTCTATAATCATATTAAAATTAACTAATTGTTTTTTTGTGGAAAAAGGTGAACAATGTTTCCATTACTGGCGATAATCTTTTATATAATATATATGGCGGATCCAGCAGGTACAATATTTATGGGAACTAACTAATGTTTTCATACGAAAAATTATTGAAAATATTCATATATTCGTTTTTTAAATTTATTTATATTGTATAATTAATATGCATTGATTTGTTATACACATGTATCTACATAATATAAATATTTTTACATTTTCGAATTGCAAATAAATATGGAAAGACTATTAAATATGTGGGGGATATTTATCAAGTAAAAATCTTTACATACTTATCAAATTTGAGCATTACATTGACGTTTGTTTTACGAAATACATGTGTTTGTTTTTAACACAGAAACTTTATTTTTATTGCAAGTGCACAATACTTTAGATATTCTCCAGTTATTTCAGTGTCGACACTTAACGATGCTGTTATTCAGTCAGAAAATTTTCGATTTGTCGGAATTCATTGGTATTTCTTTGTGCACGAAGTAGTTGTAGTCAATAAATGTACCAGCAGTGCAGTATAGAGATTAAAAATTTGAAAATCTAATCATACTTAATTATTACACAAATGATTCTTACTTTAATTCTTCTTTATTAATATTATTTCTTCATTTTCATAAATTTTATAGATTAATATCTTGTTTGAAAGCGAAGTCTATCCGAAAATAAAAAATGATGAAACTTGAATGTGAATGTCCTTTGGTATTCTTAAACATTTTATAAATGGACAAAATTATGCGGTTTTACAGTTATCTAAATGTAAAATTGAATTTGCAAATAAGTTAAAAACTCAAATTGTTTCAAATTAAACTTAATACATAATTTATAGATTTTCTAGCGAGTGTGGCAATTCGCCACACGGCTACAGTACAGCAACAAAGCATATCATTCAACTAAAATACATTTCATTAAACTTTTATGGCTAGAGCTTAATTTCCCACCGTGTCACCCTCTTGTGAGCACTTGTTATTAATTTTCAAGCAAACATTAATAAATTAAATTTGCGCCGCTTTTATTAAACAAATAATTATTTTTAAAACGTCGATAAATTGTTGGTAATATAAAATTCAACGTCGCATTAAGATTAAGATTTATTTCCAGCGTGGATTTATACATAATTTACGCCCTATATCAAAACTTTACGCATTTTCGTTTATAATAAATGCAATCGTATTGATTTTTCGAGGATGTCAACGACATGGTAAATTTATAGGGTTGATTTAATGTTGCCACACTTTAAGTAGCTTGAGAATTCTCAATTTATTTTGGCTTAGAAACGTGTACTTTCGGAGGGATTAAAAGCTTTACGATGCACAAGAATTTTCCACATCTAATTGTAAACCTCTTGTCGTATGAATTAAAACAATTAAAAATACAATTACAAGTTTGAAATGCTGATGACTTACAAGCTATTAAGCGCAAAAAACTGCTGAAAATAGCCACTATGTTGTGACTCGAAGCCAAAGCTTTTGTTGGCACAACAAACTTTAATTTTATTTTTATTTTATGTCACGAACATGTCGATTATAAGCAACGAAAGTGTATAAACGACTGTTTGGGTGTTAACTTTTAACGAGGAGCGAAACGGAAAAACTTTTCCAA
>JARJDW010019741.1:0-16665 GCA_030264715.1 Adinopsis sp. GC000173 | reverse complement strand
TATGATATTGAAATACTAATACTGTTTTTTTCTCTCGCTAATAATACGTTATTAAAACCGCCACTCAATTCAATTTTATATGAAAAATGCAAATGAAATTTTATTTATTTAGTGAAATGTACATCAATCAATCCATCAATCATTTAAAAATGTCATTTTAATTGGAATTTTTTATTGTTTCAATGCAAAATGTGCATAGTTGTCTGGCTTTTATGATCAAAAATATTAAACGAAATATTATAGTCTGCAAAATCTTTGATTTCTTTGATGACAGAGTATATTAAAATGTTTAATTACTACAATAAAATTGCCGTTTGTTTGTTTTTTTTTTGGTCTAAATATAAATCATTCAATTAAATAATGTTTGTGTGACTAACATGCTATGTTATTGGTTATTTGTTTAATTTTATGTTCATGTTAATATTTTATAGATCTTCTAACTAGGTAATTATAATTCATATTTTTTAATATTTATGTGAAATTGATTGAAAATGTTATTGTCGGTTTTAGGTCTAAACTTGAATCAATCAACTATAAAAAACGTTTACCTTTTTGTGTTGTGTTTAGTTTATTTAATTTCAATTTCATGTTGATATTTTATAGATGTTCTACGCGCTAGTTCTAATTTATATTTTTTATAGTAATGAGTTTAATTGTTGAAAATGTTATTATAAAGTCCAACATGTTTTAGCACACTAATGATGAGCTGTAAAAACATCTCAACTGCTCGAAACGTTAGTTTATATTACAAATTGGAGTTGAAATTTCTTGTCCATACTGAAATAAAGCACTTTTTGCATTTGTTTAATTTGCAATAAATATATTTCTATCTAAAATTGTGAAACATTTAAATTTATATGTAGAATGAAATGGTTTTTAATAGTAGTTTACATTTTTATACTAACAAATACTTGAAATGTTAGTTTATATTACAAATTGGAGTTGAAATTTTTTGTCCATGTCAAAATAGGACTATTTATTTATCATACTTTACATCCCATTAATTTGCAATAAATATATAATGTTAAACATTTATATTTCATGCACAAAATGATATTATAAACTCCAACATGTTTCATCATACTGATAATGAGCTGTTAAATATTTCAACTGCTCGAAATGGTGCTTTATAGAGTTGTAATGTCTTGTCCATGTCAAAATAGAGCGATTTTTTGTACATGCTTTATATATATACATAATTTGCAATAAATATATAATGATAAATATTTACGTTTTTATGGACAATGAAATGATGTATGCCAGCAATTTATATTTCTTAATATAATTAATGAGTTCAATTGATTGGAAATGATATAATAAACTCCAACATATTTCATTACTTGAAATGTTGGTTTATATTACCAATTGGAGTTGTTATTTTTAGTCCATAACAAAAATACTTTACATCTATTTAATTTAAAATAGATATATAAAGTTATACATTTACATTTTCAAACAGAATGAAATGTTTTATATTAATAATTTATATTTTTAATATTAATGAGTTTATTTGATTGAAAATAATATTATAAACTCCAACATGTTTTAGCACACTGATGATGAGCTCTAAAAACATATCAAATTGTCGTAACATGGGTTTATTCGACTTATAATTTATTGTCTATGCCAAAATAGAACGATTTTTTATCATACTTTACATCTATAAAATTTGCAATAAATATATAAAGATAAACATTAACCCTTTTGAAATTATAAACTCCAAAATGTTTTATCAAATTGATAGTGAGCTGTAAAAATATATCAACTTCTCTAAATGATGGTTGCAAAATTGAGTTGTAATTTCTTGTAATAGAGCGATTTTTTCATCTATTTAATTTGCAATAAACGTCTAATGTTAAACATTTACATGTTCATGCATGATAAAAAGTTTTATATATGCTAAATGTTATAGGTTATATAGGGTTTGTAAGACCGTTCGAGGATTTTTATTAGTTTATATCTATCAAAAATCAATAACTTTAAGCACGTGCTCGAACATCTATTCAATAAGCTTCAGCTTAAAATATTTTTGTTCGCGCGCTAAGAACAAGCAAGTTTATTGCTTTGGATGTGTGTGCTTTTTTCTCCCCAACGATATTTAAATATATTTGGGCTTTATTGAAAATATTTGCTTTTTTAAGGCCGCGAATGTATAAATTGGTCGGATATCTGCGCTTCTAATAAATTTAATATTAAAATATATAGATATAGTTATATATTGAAGGATCTCGGCGGATTGAAAAAATCGTGTAGATATAATCAAATATGTGAATAATTTATCCACCACAAATTCTCGCAAATGGTATGCTGGAAGATTATATGTAGTAGTAGTAGTAGTAGGTAGAGCGATATAAAACACAAGAAATCGTAAATCAGCGGATTTCGGTATTTCGGAATCGCACAAGATTTATAGCGATTATTCATTAAAAATAAATATTTGCCGATTTTAAATTGACTTTGGATTTGCACTCGACGAAATATCATGCGGTAGAGATACTTATACATCTAAAGTTTTATTAAAAAAGTTATAATACGTAAGTAAGTATAATTAACAAAAAAGTTTTAAATTCTTATATTTCTTAAAATGCAAATTAGACGGCCGCCGCAAAAATTGTCGGACATAATACGAAATTAATTTTTAAACGCAAGAGATATTTACTCCCTCTTTTAATTAGAACCAGCTTAAAGACGCGAGATATTATTTATCGACGCACCCGCGCCTTATAAATAAACTTGTTAATTATGAAAGTTAATTAATGTATACGCATTACTTATTTTTTAAGTGGATGTATTAAATTCTTAAGAAAACTCTTCATTAACTTGAAACTTTCATATAAAAGCAGCTTACTTCAATTGTTATTTTCAAAGTTAATTCTAAGCAATTTATTATATGCCGCGTGTATTATAGAGCACACCACTATTATTTATCGGTATTTGTCTTAATAACAATCAACAAAGTGTTCAATGACAAAAAAGCAAACCACTTAGCGCCACAACTTACAACGACCGCGCGCGCGCTTTATTTTCGTCATTAAACTTTATTTTTCGCTCTCTTCTCGTTGTTGTTTGCTTAACGTTCGGCCACCTTTAATGGCCGGCGGGAATCTTCTGGGAAATGATAGGGTTTCAACAACATTTAATTAATAAATACGCTTTAATTTGGCGAATTATGAGATGTTAATCGCGGAAGACAACGTATAAGTAATTATTTATATTACAAGCGTATAGATTTACTCGTTGAGGTGAATCAAATATAAACTGGAATTATTTTTTAAATAACAACGTTAAGATGTCATATTACTTCTACATAATGATTTGCTTTTGTCAAATTATTGGAATTTTTTTAAATTGTATCATTATGCAATGGATATCCTATAAAATATCAAAAGAGCATATCGTCAAAAAGTCGTAGATTTTCCCTTAAAATATGGCTTCATGAAACATTAAATTAAAAAATTGTTTGGAACGTTACTACAACATTTTTTCTGTAGTTCCATGCAGAAGGGCTTGGTGGCAACACTACAATAGAGCGTTAATGTTTGGTACTCAAATATTTGTTTTTTTTTTCTCTCAGAAACGCTTGTTATTAAATAACAAATTTTGAATTGATTACATTATTTTGCAGACTGTTTAACAGATATAATAATAATGTGGTAAAAAGCATTCTGGTTTATATTTGATTTACCCTCATTATTGTACAAATCTCTCTTGTGAAATTATTTGGGAATTTTTAATCCTTGAATGTGGAATGAAGAAAATACTGTAAAATATCAAAACAGTACATCGTCAAATAATCCTAGTTTTTTAAATAAAATATGACTCCATGGAACGTTAAATTAAAAAAATATCCGGGACGTGACTACAACATTCTTCCTGCAGTTCCATCCGGACAAAAGCTCTAGAAGGGCTTGACGGCTATACCACAATGGAGCAAGTGACCCATGAGGCAATTAGAACTATTTTACAATAACGAAATAGAAAACATTCGATTTTTTTTCTTACAAATACTGGTTATTAAATAATAAACTCAAAAATAATTTTGACCTAACATACCGACATTATTGTAAAAACTATTAAATAATAAATTTAAAATCGATTATATAATTTTAACTAAACATACAGACATATAGAGAGAATAAATAAACAACATATTTTTTAGCACAATATTGTAAATTTTTTATGTTTTGTGCAATGTAATTTCAAGCTCTGCAAATAATATACATTGTATTATTCAAAGTTAATTTCGTTTTTAAATCACCGATAATTAAACTATTTTATTTAAATATGTTAAATGAATTGTTTAAAAAATATTAATTAATAATTAAAAATGGATCCGTATTTAGGTAAATAAATCGCTAAATTTAATCGATCAATTTTAGGCTTACGAACGAAATTGTACAATAAGTCAATATTCTAGAAAAATCATTGTATTGCATTCAAGGTCAAATTCGCTCTTGAAGCTGAGATTGATAATGTGTTTTTGGTCGAATTTTTAAATCGTCTGCTGACCTTGAACCTGTTTATTACTATTTTTGCATAAATTCCATCATCAGTATAGTGCTGTTTATTGTTGCAGTAATACGTTCCATGTATTATGGCGATACATTACGAAGATTTTCGATCAGAGATGACAGTTTACTACACCAATTAAAGGTGAGTCTATTTATTTAATGCTATTATTAATTATATTTCGTTTAAACATTCCGGTTTATATTTGATTAACGTACCCTATGCTCGAATTTGATAAAAAAATATACGTAATATTCTTCAATATATTCAATTTTACGTACCGCCGAAAGGACAGCGCACTTGAACTGTTTATTGTTTATTTAAAAATCGAACTGTGCCAATATTTATTTAACGTTATAACCAATTTTAACAATACCGAATATATTTTCGCATCGATGGAAAATGTTATAGATAAAAAGCGGCGCAAAAAGCGTGAACGATTTTGAAATTTATGTTCCTATATATGCCATTTGATAAAAAAAAACCTGAGAGAGAATGAGAGGGAGCAACTTCTCCAACGAGTGAAATCTATTTCGTGCTCATCTCAGATGATAAAAAAAGCGCTTTATTTGTAAAATTATTGATGGAATATAATTAGACGCCTTTCCACTATACGTCACTATGCGATATTTTTATATATGCGATGGGCAACAATCGATACAGCAGCAGCTTACTACTACCATCGAAACATATAAATTTCACATTTTCTGAAAGATTTATGAATCTATTAGAATATTTACTATAAATAGTGAATTATTGCGAATTGTATTTGATTTATTTTCATCCACCTAGAATGAAATTTCTAAATATCTCATTATATATACGCTTTAAATACTTTATGTAGTAGGTGTTGCCAGCAATGTAGAAACGTAGCTTACGTATGCATAATGTCGTAGAAATTCAATTTTGACAATTTCAATATGAATGTAAGCACCTATATATGTAGTATAGTATTGACGATGTCTACAATTGTTTGCATTCTTCCATCTATTCATTAAACTTTATATAGAAATTGCGTTCATCTTCAATAATCGTCTATTTGCTCATTCAACACATGTATTTATGCGCGGTTAATTAGTCTTGAAATAATGAATTTGCATTTTTTCTCCCCATCCATTCATTTTAAAATATGCGATGAACGTTCGCGCGCGCGTTCGCGTTATTCATTATTTTAATGATGTTTTCTTTTGTTTGTCTATAATCTTAATTATTTATTATGAGCGCGGTAATTAATCATATTTAAAGCAGCTTCGAATATTCAAATTTCATCGAATTTGTGTGTCGCGTATACGCGCTGATCAAACACTGGGTATCGAATTCCTTCTAATTATCAAAATAACGGTCTAAGTAAAGATATGTCATATATCAACTTTTAATTGCGATTTTAAATTTAAACTTTTGTTTGGGACTATTACTTTGAAATTCGATTCGATTGAGGATTAACATGGTCGAATGCAATTAAGAATCTATTCTTCCGTAGTCGAGTTTCTTTAAAGCGAAAGTTTAAAATCGAAAAAAAAACATTATTTGAAATTCCAATTGTGATTTAAAATTTAGACTATGCAATATTTCACGATAGTCTCGTTGTTTCTTGAGGTATTTATTTGGAAGGAACTCGGATGATGATTAGATAGAACTATTGCAATTGAGAATCCATTCATCCTCAGTCGAATTTCTCTAAAGTAACGGTTCAAAACGAAAAACGTGAAAATACGAATGTTTCAATACATTATTTGCAGTTCCAATTGAGATTTTGAATTTAGACTTTGCAATATTTTGAAAATTTCTTGTTTTTGGGACACTTACTTTGAAAGAACTCTATTGGAGAATAGGGAGAACTATTGCAACTAAGAATTTATTCTTCCTTACTCGAGTTTTTCTAACGCAAATATTCAAAATTGAAAAAACCGTTGCTACTTTAACATTCTAGACTTTCTAGACATTAAAGTTTGGAGTCTAATTTCTATTACTTTGAAAGAACTCGACTGAGTGTTAGGGAGGACTACTTTCTCAGTCGAGTTTTGGAATCTTTGAATGCTACTGTCTTATTAACTTTATAAATTTCTAATATTGGCTACATCTATATTTGACATTAATTCTATTGTCTCCAAATCATCGAAAATCCTACAAATCTTTTAAGTAATGTTTAAAACATATTTTGTTAAGGTTCTGTATCTTATGAGTAGGTAATTACATAAAAATAAATTAAAGAGATAAAATAAATATACCTGCTAATAAAATTGTTAATTGTTATTATCCTGTAAATATAAACTATTTGCGCGCTTGATGTGAAAATGAGCAAGAATAATAAATTGCTACTTTTAATGTTACACACACACATATATATACTACCTAAATCCGGCTACTAATTAAATATAAATTTAAATTTACACTCATTCACCTGAGAGAAAATTAATTATCGAGGCTTGAAAAAGTGAGCGGACATAAATAACCATCATGGCTAATTTATATTAATTATTTTGCAGCTGGGCTATTTCGTACGCGCGCAAACAATGCTGCGCTTTTTGCGGGCGCGTTTTCACTTAATAGATTTCGTGATACATCATCGCAACGGTCCCGTTTTCTTAATCAGATGTTGTGTGCGGTGTGCGCGCGCTAATTAGGCGAATTTTATGCGACCGACATGAAACGAATGAATTCTTTGAAATTATGTGGCAAAGCTTTTAATGCCTCGAAAGCCACCAGGGTGAAGATGGAAAATTTAATTTCTATCAAAGTGGTAGCGCGCACGGTTTCATTAAAAGCTAAGTTAAGAATGATTAGAAAAGTTTTATACAACCGTACACGTGATGGAACAAATGAAGTAGTAGTTTTCCATTTTACATTAAATAACATCACTTGAATTTGCATATTCATTGCCGCTCTGCTTGGTTTTTTTTCCCACAGCCACCGACGCAATGTTGCTGTCACTATTTAATAATGCGCTGCTTCTCGTTTATTAAATATCAATAATAGAAGCTGGGTGAATTTATTGCCATGTCATGATAAAAAAACTACGCTGCCAACTTTAACTTAATTTGTGTTATAAATGTGGCAAACTTTCGTTTATATTAAATTAAAGTCATTTAGATTGCGCATATAAACAAAGTGTTGCAGCGCTCTTTGGTCTAAACTTTAAATTTAACTTAGTTTTTTTGATAAAACGCTTCCGGTTTATTACATATCAATAATAGAAATAGTGAATTTATTAAACTTTCACTGAATTTGCGCTATACAGGTGGCAGATATTTTTTATATTACATTAAAGTCATTTTTAGTTTCATTTACTTTTTAGGCTAAATATCAATAATAAAAGCGATGTATTTATTGCCATATCTTTACTTTAACTTTATTTGCTTTGTACAAATAACAAACTCTTGCATTAAATTAAAATAATTTAAATACAATTATAAGCTTTATCAAAGCTTGTTAAATATCACTAATAGAACAAGTGAATTTATAGCCCTGCTAACTATAACTTAATTTGCGATATAAAAGTGGAACATTCTCAGTATAGATATTAAATTATAATTATTTAGCAACGCATAAAACAAAGTTTTGTTGCATTATTATGTCTAAACTTAAAGTTTTTCATACTTTTTTTTGAAAGCGCTTTTCATTTATTAAACATCAATAATTGAACTGGTAAATTTATTATGCAATTCTATGCAAAAAACTTTAACTTAATTTGCCTTATAAAAATAATAAACTCTTGAATTGAATTAAAGTCATTTAATAAACAAAGTGTGTATAGTGTAATGCATTTTATCTAAATTTTAAACTTTACTAACTTATTAAATATTAGTAACAGATCATTGATTATCTTGTCATGAAAAATTGCAATACCAACTTTAACTTAATTTGCGCTATGAAAGTGGTAAATTCTTGAATTATATTAAAGTAATTTAATAGAGAAAGTGTGCAGTGTTATGCATTTGTATTAGAAAAGTGGACAAATTATTGAATTAAATTAAAGTTGTTTAAATAAAAGGTGTGTGGCGTAATGCCTTTTTGTCTAAATTTTACGTTTCACTTACTTTTTTGGCGATAAATTTAAAGTTGATAAAACTTTACTTATCGAAATCCGTAATGGCAACATAGATTTCCTCCCTCCTGCGCTATCTTCAACAATAACTGGCGAAATTTACAGAACTAAATTCCTTGCAATAACACTAAAAGTTTTATGGATGAAGATTTTGGTTTCAGATATTTTTATTTACCGAAACGCTCGAAAACTACTCGAACAAATTAAACTTCTTTTAAAATGTTTAAAGCAAATATAGCGAGCATCATTGATGGGTGGGAAAAAATATTCGCTCCCAGCGGACCTCAATTAGATAAATAAACCCTTAAAACGCGCCGCGCCGAGTACATTTTTGTGCGCTTCCTCTTCTCGCACACATGACATGACGTAGCAGTTCCATTGTGAAACTATTTATTGCCCGAAAAACATCTTCAGACATTTGTCTTCCTACTAAATAACAACTATTACTCGCTTTTTCGCTGCAAATAAAAACTAACTAACATCGTAATGTTTCACTTGTGAAACTGACACGCTTACATCTCCCACACTCGACCCATATATTTCGCTAAAATCTACGAATCAACTTTGATTATTTAATAGAAAATCAATTTATTTAGTGAAGTATGCAGCAGCACATAATCGGAAGTGGACTAAAAACCAGGGAAAAATAAAACATCATTTCTGCCATTTTTCACGTAACATGACATAACAATTTCATGGCAAAACTATTTATTCCGACAAAAATATTTTCAGACGTTTGTCATACAACCAAATAGTTTTCTTTTTCTCCGCTGTTGTGCAAAATACAAAATATCTGACATTTTAATGCTTCACTTGATGCTTTCTAAATGCGAAGCGCACGAAATATAATATTATTTAATTGATTCGATTCTTAAATTGATTTTTGTTGAATTTAATAAATCGACGAGCATTTAAGATAGAAGGACGTTATTATATTTTATTGTTTAATGAACTTTAAGGAATTTATTTAATTATAGAGGTAGCAAATTGAATACAATTAAGAATTTCAATTAAAGTTACTATTTTATGGTAAAACTATTTATTCTAACAAATATATTTTAAAACATACTACATCTAACATTTTAATGCTTTCTAAATTTGATGCTCACTAAATAATTTTAATTGATTTTTGCCGAATTTAATAAATCGGCTAGCGTTTCAGATAAAAATACGATGTTCTATATTATCGCTTAATGAACTTTAAGGAATTTATTTAATAATCGCAGTAGCAGCGCAGATGCAATTAAAAGCGTCAGTTAAAATTACAATTTTATGGGAATAATTCTCAGATATTTGTCATGTAACCAAAGAAATTTTTGTGTGAATTAAAAGAAAATGAATTTTATATCAGAGATTTTAATGCTTTCTAACTATGAAGCGCAGAAGTTATAATATATTTAATTCATAAATAAATAATTATAAAGTCTCCATTCTTAAATTGATTTTGCCCAAAGTTAATAAATCGACTAGTGTTTGAGATAAAAAGACGTTGTTATATTGTATTGCTTAATGAACTTTAAAGAATTTATTTATTTATTTTCAAACGTTTGCCGTATATATAACCAAATATTCTTTTTGCGTGAGATAAAACAAAACATACCAGACATATTAATGCTTTATTTGATGCTTTCTAAATATGAAAAGCATAAAAAGATACCTAAAAAATTTTTATTGATGAATTTTTAAATTGATTTTTTGTCGAATTCAATAAATCGGCGAGCGTTTAAAAGATAAAAAGACGTTGTTATATTTTATCGCTTAATGAACTTAAAGGAATTTATTTAATTATCGAAGTAGCAGCGCGGACCAAATTGAATACAATTAAGAATTTTCAGTCAAAATTGCATTTGAAAGGCGCCTATTCACGTTTATTTTATTAAATTTTACGGTTTTCTTTTAGTTTTCGACGACGAGAATAAGAATCCGTAGAAAATTCAATATAAACTTACACCAAAAACACTTTTTTTATTCATACCTACATTTTAAGCTAAAATATACATTTTTATTTTTATTATTTATTACATCAGTGGAAATATGAAATTTATTCAATTTTCGTTTACACGCGCCTGAGACGAAAGTAGAAGGCTATAAGACTTTCTCCGTTGGTCATTTTCCAAACGAATTGTTTGTCTAGTGAGAAATATTAAGTTTGTTCAGCAAACGCATTTCGTCTTCACACAACTCCATATATCAGTTGCGTTCGTGTCGGCGTATTATTGTTATTCGGGACCAAGAACTCTATTAATATCTACCATTGATGTTATTTTAGACTACATGCTTAAATGATCAAACACACAACTTGCTTTATTATTTAATTAAATCAGATCGGAGGCGCGCGGGCGGGCGGACGGGCGGGCGCGCGCACCGAAAACTTTTCATTCGATTTCATTTTTATTCAAGTTGTTGGAAGGAAGCCGAAGCCGAAGCGGCACGGCGGCTTAATTGAATTGCAACTGTTTTACATGCATTGCCAGCTCATCAATATCGCTAAATAATTGATCAGCTGAAAATGAGAGTGATAAAATGTCATGTTAATTAGATTCAATCACGCATGGTTACCATAAACAACAGGTTACTGAAAATCAATGTCAAATTAAATATTACAAGTATGTATGAAGTGGTTGCAATCAATACATTTGTAATTAAATTTTTATAAGTTTTTTTGCTACAACTTGATACTTTTTATAAGATATTCGTATACCTAGTTTTTTTGTCAAAATGATGAGCTTGCAATCTTTCTGCTAAAGTGGCAAAATTTGCATGAAAATAACTCTAAAATGGAAAAATGTAATGCAAAAATCTCATTTGTCACACCATGCCCTAACCAGAATCATATTTCATAATTTTACACAATTTTACACTGATTATTACAATGGTGAGATTCTTTTCATTGCTACCAAGCAATTTTATAATAGTAAATGTAAAAATTCATAACGTTACTAGTGCAATCTTTGTAGAACATGATTTAATAAACTATTTTAACATTTATTTGAAACTTTCATATGAAAGGTTTTAGTAAATATAATTGTCTTATGAGCTTTTAGAAAGAAAGTTTTAGCTTAAAATGATAAAATTCTCAGTTTTTCCAAGAAGACTGTTATAAAAATATAAAAATTCTTAATTAACATGCATTGCCTCTATAAAACAACATTTTAAGTAGTATTTTTTACGTTTATTTCAAAATTTCATATAAAAAATTCTCTCATGGGATATCCCCCTAGGTTTTAGTTAAAATAATTGTCTTGTATGCTTTTAGAAAGAAAGTTTTAGCTTAAAATGATAAAATTCTCAGTTTTTCCAAGAAGACTGTTATAAAAATATAAAAATTCTTAATTAACATGCATCGCCTCTATAAAACAACATTTTAAGTAGTATTTTAAAGTTTATCTCAAAATTTCATATAAAAAATTCTCTCATGGGATATCCCCCAAGGTTTTAGTTAAAATTATTGTCTTGTATGCTTTTAGAAAGAAAGTTTTAGCTTAACATGATAAAGTTCTCAGTTTTTCTAACAAGACTGTTATAAAAATATAAAAATTCTTAATTAACATGCACCATCTCCATAAAACATCATATAAAGAAGAATTTTTAACGTATATTTCAAAGTTTTATACTAAACTATAATTCTTCTGCTAGGTTTTTAAAGTATTGATTAAAAATGGCGAGATTCTTTTTATTGCAAACTAGAAATTTTATAAATGTATAAAAATTCACAACGTAATCATTTAGAAAAAATGTTTTTTTTTTAATTTATTTCATGCCCTATTCACGTAGCATTTGGTTTAAATAATAGTTCTTCAAGTTTTTTTGAATGAAAGTTTTGACTTAAACTGATAAGATTCCTCTTTTTTCCAACAAGGATTTTTATGACAGTATAAAAATTCATAACGTGGCATGCACCATCTTCATAGAACATCATTCAAAAAAGTTATTTTTAGCGTTTATTTTAAATTTATAATTAAAAAAATATATTTTTTCTGGACTATTCACATAGCTTTTAATTAAAATTCTCGTTTTTTGAATGAAATGATAAGTTTTCTATTTTTTCCAACAAGCATGACGTAACATGTTTTAGTTAAAATTATTATTTTCATACAAATATTTCTAAAATTTAATACAAAAATTTTCATTACAACTTTACATTAATTATATATATTATTATGCTTGTCAAGTTTTATAAACAAGAAATCCTATAAAAATAAAAAATATATATATTCCACCCTCAATAAATCCTCAAATGCAATCACATTATTTTTAAATTTAAAAATATCCGCTTATTGCCTACCTACAAGTACAAGTACTTAAAACGAAATATAAACTTTCATATTAAATGACAGGAAATTGCAAATTGATTTAATAAAAATGCATGGCCTGGGTTTGTGATGTCACGTTATTAACATTTTTTTTGCTTTCTAATTAAACGGCAAGGACCTTTACGTGCGATAAACCGACACTGTTTAAACAATATCTAGCTAACGATTAAGCGACCTGCTCCTCTGGCAGTTCATATATACACTCCGCAATGATAAGGAGATAACAACGGTGAAATATGTTCTGCTACTCCAGATAATTAACCAACTAGTTTCGTTCTCATTATGAAAACGCTGCTACTAGATATAGTTTTAATCATTTGCAATTCGATATAAAACAATAAAGTTTTAATTCATTTGGGGATGCGGTTTTATTTGTCTAGTTTGCTTTGCAAGCACGCCTAAACAATAAATTTGATATATAAAATATATATTTATATAAAAGTGGATGTGGTTGCGATAAATATTTAAATGTGTAGTACGTATACCATGTTGGGGCGAGAATCTATTCGACAAAAACTTTATTGTCCGATGATAATTTTAATTAATTCGTAGGACTAAGTTAACAGTGTAGCGTACATCGACGCAATACAAATGTCGTATTTGCTTCCCGAATGAATAATAACAATTACATAGACAATACGCCCCCCGACATGTAAAGTTATAGCATGCATCTGTGTTTGTGGATGGGTGTATGTGTGTCCATTCACTCATTTAACGCGTTTCTGGCCTTCAAATTGGATAAACGCCTCACAATTGTGCAATTAATTTAACAACGCTTTTATGCGTGAAAGCATAAAAATGCAAAACTATCAATCAATCGATATTCACCATACCATATACGAAATGTGTTGTCATCGCACATAAAAGAATTTCGAGCGCGTAACAACAACAAACAACAATACCAGCGGCAGCGTTATTATTAGTTTATTTATTGATATTCCTAATTGATATTTGTTTAACTAGTGACACATGATTAATGCGTATTGTTTGCAATGATGAATATCTTATTTAATATGTTGTAGAATTGATTTTCTCGAAGACGTTTATAATGCCGGGTCAGCTTTTGTTATAATTAATTAGTTTCTCTAATAGCACTTTAAGCATTACAACTTTAATCAGATAAGTCGAGTATTAATACAATTACTAATTAATAATTGCCGTGCTTTATGCTACATCGATATAGCTATATATATTTTGTCAAAAATGTATGATAAACCGGGTCAAGCCAATTAACTGGCCGGCAATTAACTAACAGGGGACAAGTTTGCTTAAAATCAGATGCTATTTTCCGAATAATTTGCGCGTCAATTTGTATAATTTCACTCCCAGTGTGTAACTCATGCTAATTGTTGTTATTTCAATATTTGTTTAACTTTATTCGACATTAAAATATAAATTGTATGTATTGCCTGCAATAATTTTTTCGTCTGAAACAAAAAGTCAATAGGATTGCTACGAAAATTACTAAATTAAACTTTTCCTAAATAAAGCAGCAACATTTTTTGTAAAAATAACCGTAATATCTTAAAACATTAATGCAAAAATCTGAATGATGCAGAATCATATCATTATTTTACACTGCGATGAGATTTTTCGAATAATTAGTGGCAGTTTGTATATAATTTCATTCTCAATGTTCAATGCTCTCATGCTAATTTTTGATACATCAATATTTGTTTAACTTTATTTAAATACAGACTGCGTTGTGTGTATTGCATGAAACAATTTATCCATGCGAAAAAATGCATTATTTTCATCGAAGTCAATGGGATTAATTTGAAAACTATTCAGTTGCACTAAATAAAGCTTTTTGTAAAAATATGCTATTTTTCAAATAATTACAGTGTCAGTTTGTGTAATTGCATTCTCAATGTTTAACTCATACAAATTTTTGTTATATAAATATTTGTTTAACTAGATAAAAATACACTTAAATTGTCTGTATTGAATGCAACAATTTATCCATGTGAAAAAAACGTTTCTTACAAGAAAATCAATGGGATTGCTTTTAAAATTATTACCATGCACTTTCTTTAAATAAAGTAGTAAACTTTTTTTGTAAAACATATTTCAAAATTTAATGTGATAGTTTCATAGCCCGACGCCGCCATCATATTTTACGTTAATGTTTTTATAGTTGTTGTGGTTTTTTAAATAAAAGTCCTTTTTTGTTATCTTACTCATAACAACTACAATAAATATTTCAGTCACGTTGTACAATTTCATGCTAATAGATAAATTGAACTTTCTCTAACTCGATATAACAGTTGGGTTCGGCACCCATGTTGTCAGGAAGCCAGTTGGTCCATCTTTCTCTTGTTTTTATTAATTTTTCTTACCTTTACAACTTGGGAATTTATCAGCATTATTACTGTATTTGCAAAAATGGTGACAGATATCTGGCCAAGGCTAAAATGCTGAATCTTACCAATATTTGCAATAACACTAATCGGTGGTTAAATTATGCGATCACGCTCATACATAATCATATTTCATAATTTTACATAATAAACAGTTTCCTGTAAGATAATTAGATTATTTAGTTTTTGATAGTCCTAAAGTGTAACTTACACTTACTTATCCCATAGTATTTGTTTAACGATGTAAAAAAGAAGTTCATTTTCAGTTAATACAATTGCTTTGAAAATTTATTAATTCTACACGCATCACTTTGTGATTGTTACCAAGAAATCAGAAAAGGTAATTTAATATAAATGTAATAATGGAAGAAAGGAATTTTGTCCGTGTTTGCAATAAATAAAAAAAGTTTGATCGAGTCATTATTTCATTTTTGATTAGATAAAATCCTAAACGTAGGCCGATCCACTTTCCAAGTGTATTATGCCAAAGATCATTTATTAAGATTAAGCTGCCAGTTGAAAGATACCGTTAAGGACATTTGTGGATCTATATACCCGAGGATAGGGATCGGTCCCATAATATACCCAGTCTTAAAATTTGACTTGTACGTAATCTATATACAATTATATATAGATACTATGAATAAATGCGGCAAGTCGGCGGGCGCAAATAAACGTTAATAGAGAATGAAATATAAAAGCTCTAAAATTTACAATGTGGAAGAGGATTTTTGGTTGCTTTATTGCGTTTTCCCGGATTTGGAAGGTATGCACATACAATGTCACGATGCTAGACTAATCCCCAAACGTTAAATTCCTGCTTTATAGTTGTGTTAAATATAATCCGCATACGTCGCGTGATATGCTAAACTCACTCGTTTTGATTAAAAATCATTTGCTTTACATCCACCAGATAATAGAAACATGCTGAATATTAATTAATACATGTGTGTATTGTATCATAATTATTATTATAACATGTTATAGCTAAAGAGATCCATTGATGACATCAGAGTGACATGTTGATTGCGTCACTGATCAATGTGAAATAGCATAATATAGACGCATTTTGAAAGAAGCATCATTTGGCACTTTCATAAATCGTTACACGATGCGTGGAATGCGCAAATTTTAGAATAAATTTTCGCCTCAGCAGCAGCATCTACGTGCTATATGCTTTAATGACTGTAAATTTACATTATTCGGGCGTTCTTTTTCTCCAATTGGAATATCAAAATAAAATCTATGTAAAAAATTGTTATTGTTGGAATTTGCGCAAAATTAGCATACATTCAGTTTATTATTCCTGAAGCTGCGATTCTTTTGTCGTTTTTATTGGGAAGGAAGCGCACATTTTTGCACTCGTAATAATCAACTTTATTATATTCCATGTGTAGTAAGTGCTCTTATCTAATCAATTTCTATATTAAATGTGAAC
>JARJDW010019734.1:0-10583 GCA_030264715.1 Adinopsis sp. GC000173 | reverse complement strand
GGCTGCGAGGCTTTATAGTGTAAATATGGCCTTTTAAAGCTTGAACATAAATATTTAATCGTTTGATAACGTGTCTTTTTTTGCTTTAAGATTTGTGGTTGTGGCGATTTTTTTCTCGCAGCGCATTTTCATTTCCAATAGCGCGCTTATAGTTTTTGGTGAATATTCCTAACACCTGCGTACGTGTGGTTGCCTGTAGTTAAAAATTAACCAGTATCGTTAATACAATTTTCGGCTTAATGAGATCTAACCCATGTGTAAGTATAATGATTGCTTATCAAACAATTGATTTTAGCAGCATTTTTATTATTTTTGACCCAATGACGCTAATATACCAATGACAACATGATCGCTTATTCAGATGTAGTTACTCAACGCATCCGAGCGCTCTAGATGCTCTAGATTGAATTACCCAACGCACTAAAAATAAAAAAGTGTCATTTCACATCTGTCATCTGTCAAAAACTACAAAAAAAACGTAAAAATGTGACATTTGACATATGTCATCTGACAAAAAATACAAAAAAACCTAGAAAATTAAGATCTACGGTGTCATTTCACATCTGTCATATGTCAAAAAGTACAAAAAGGTATAAAAATGTAACATTTCACATATGTCATCTGGCAAATATGTATGTGTCAACTATAAAATCAGTCAAAAAATACTAAAATATAAATTTGTCATTCGTTGAGAAGAGAAGCGTTCCAACACTTATCGGACGACCCATGTATTTTATACGGGCGAGAAAAGAAGTATAGCAAATTGTGTAGTATACCGGCGTGTACAATTTTCCGCCACCCTCCTACTGCTTCACGCACTGCTTATACATGCGGAATAAATTATTTACTTTGCTATTTTGTACAATAGATAAACACGACGATGACGCGTACGTATAATATACACAGGGTGGTGTCGCTTGCAGCGTGTAAACACACAAGGCAAGCGGCCGGATTTTTTCCCCGACGGCGACGGTCGGTGACGTAATATAGGTTTAAAATTATATCTCGTGTTTTTAGCGCGTGTAATTATATACAAAGTATGGATGATGATGATGATTATGTTTGTTATTGTTTCGGCTGAACAACGCAAAGTGTGCAAACAATATAATGTGAAGAGATAATTGCTTAAAAATACGTTGTTAAAAATTTGCATATTGTAATGAAATACGGCTTTTAGCGTCGTTTTATATGGTCTAGTTACCATTTTACTTAAAATCGCAATATTTAAATACTTTTCATCATTAGACGTTTTTGAACATCCCGTATGTAAATAAAACATCAATTTAAACATTTTTATCAATAACTTGGATATATTATAATGAAATGTGACGTTATGCACTCTTTTTGTCCAATTTTCATTACCATTTTACTAAAAATTTGCAATATTTAAATATTTTTAACTATTGAACGTTTTTTGAATCTATAATACAATTTAAATAATCTATTTTATATATTTTTATAATAAACATGGTGCAATTTTGATAACCGCACTACTAAAGATGACAATATATATACGAGGAAGCTCTAAAAAGTTACGAGTCATCCCAACATTTCTAACATTTTTATCGCTTCTATCGTTTTGTAGGTAAAAAGGAGATAAAAAAAGTTACAAAACACACAAAGAGATAAAGAATTGCACAAACCGGCAAAAATCAGAACAATTTAAAAGAAACGTTAAAATATAAAAATTGTAAAAAGCGACAACAAAACGCAAACGCAATATTGAAAAGACCTGAACTCTTCCTTTTGTTTGTTTACCATTTATGAATGTTTTAAATATCCAATAGATAATGACTTTTAAACATCCTGTATGTGGTCAAAACAAACCTTTTATATTGAATTCTCTCGCTCTAACTTACAAATAATACCATTATTTGCACAAATTTTATGCTTCATCATTTTTTAACATACTGTATATGATGTACACAACAACACAACATTTTTACACATATTTTAAGCGCACCGAGCGAGCGAACGTAGTAGAGCTTTAAAATTAAGTTCTCTACGAAGCAACGCCTTCGCGCCGCTAAATAATACATGAAAAGCACATTGTAAATTATGAATTATGAATTAGTTGCGATAACTATTTATGACACCACCGCCATCTCCCCATTTTACTCCCCCGTACACCGGCGACAACATAACACGACACGACACATTTTATCATCGTATACAGTATACACAATACAACAACGCATTCGATTGCTGCATTTCATTGCATCGCCAATTTTTTTGCTCTTCCTCCACGGCGGCATCAATAATTCATCATCGAACGAAACGCTGGCCGGCTAGTCGGTCGAATGCCATTTCTTCCGATAAATTTGCATCGTTCGAACGAACAGCCGCAGCACTCTCGTTTTTTTTTCTCTTTTTGTTTTATTGCGAAAAAAATCTAATTAAATATTGATGCACGACGGCGTGGCGCGGCGGCTAAGCGCGCGCGGGTATAAAAAATACATGTTTCGATTAAAAACTCAATTACCTGGCTTTTAGATGGAGTTGCACGGACGCCAAAAAAAAAACGGAGAGTGTATAGTATATATAAATCAATAAATCGCTCGCACATCGTATTTTATATATATGTAGGTATAGATATATATAATATTAAAGGGGGCGCTTTTTTCGGTGTGTGCTGCTAGATGGGGGTAAAAATGTACGTTGTTTTAAGTGCATCCGGCCTGAAATATGATTATTCCCGGATGAAATGTAGGCAACCATACTAACATAACATGTGCTAAGTATAGTAGGCCGAAAATACTAATAATGCTACTATAGGCTGTATGACTAGGTTGACATTATGCACATAACGTAAATAAGCAGCGTTTCAATTACTTTAATGTAGCAAAAACAAAACCAACAATGATTGAACAATGCATAAACCGCAGTATGCGCAAATTTATAAAGAAGCAATATTTATGCACTCCATAATGCGTTTCATTCAAAGGTATACATAGCAAATATTCTTTCCCCATTTTGCTCGCAATTTCCTCTCATTTCTTTCTCAACTTTAGCTTATTTCTTTCTCAACTTTTCCTCATTCATCTCCCCAATTTCTCCCATTCCTCGCTTAATTTATCCTGATTCTTTTACTAGCTTTCCCTCATTCCTCTCTCAACCTCCCCTTAAGCCTCTCCCAACCGCCCTTCATTAATCTCCCCAATTCCCCTCATTCCTCTTTTAATTACCCCTCATTCCCCTACCAACTTCCCCTCATTCCTCTTTTAATTTCCCCTCATTCCTCCACCAACTTCCCCTCATACCTCTACTAACTTCCCCTCATTCCTCTACCTACTCTCTATTCCTTAAAAAACTATGAGTCTGGTGCGGAAATATGATTCTACTCATATACATGTGCCATTAGCCTGTGCAAGATTAATCATATCGCCGCGTAATTATGCCTCTCTCCACAAAATTTTTCCAAGTAAATAGAGTAAACGATGCCTGGATGTGCAGACGGCGGACGGGCGGACGTTGTGCTGCTTGCTGCTTAATTAAAAGCGCAAACAGATCATTAACTGCCGTTGAGCGTTTAAGTAGATTTGCAATAAATTGCTCTTGCTCTGCTTTACGACGGCGGGCGGCATATAGTTTGCGTTTTGCGCTGTTGGTTTCTCTCTCTCGCACTGCGTGTGCTTTTTGATGAAATGATGGAATGGCCGGGAAATCGATATATTTCATTCATATTTAAAATGTCAATTAATATTCATCGCTTTTTTCAATATACATATTTACTTTTTTTCATGCAAATTATTTTTTTTTGTTAAATACATATTTTGTATTGGATTTAATTTGTGCAAAAGGATGAAAAAAGCATTTACCAGAAAGATTTTTGATTTGCTTTTTAATAAATAAACATTCTTAATATTTTATTAAATATAGCTAATGTTAATAGTTTTTAAAATTCGTGCCTAAACTGCTACATTGACTTTATTGTTGATATGGTTGCCTAAATCTTCTTCAAAGTGATATATTGCAAAACTTACTAAAAATCATCAATATTTATGAAAACTAACAACAATTTTATTTAACATTCATTGCTGTTCAATGAAATCAATTAATTAATTTGCATTCCATGGCGCATATAAATTGCAAATTTCCAAAATAAAACAAATGTATCTAATCACACTACCAATTGGAAATAAATTAATAAAATAATGCAACATACATATATAAAATAAATAATAATTTTGAAATTCGCGCCAAAAATATCTCCAATTGGTATAGAGTAAAATTGACTTCAATGTAAATAAAATTGCATACATTATAAAATACAAATAATTGACAAAAATCAAAATGTAGCTGGTTTAACTAATATATTAATCAAAATGAATGAATTAATAGGTACACTACAAATTTTGAAATTCGCGCCGAAATATGTTCGAATTTGCTATAGTGTAAAACTGACTTTAATGTTGATCTAGTTACATACATTACATTATAAAAAACAAATAACCTTTTTTATTTTCAATTTAAAAATCATCAATATTTATTGAAACGAAACAACAATTTTAATTAACATTCATTGCTGTTCAATAAAATCAATTAATATTCATTAATTTACGTACTTTCAATGCAACAAAATGCAGCACAATGGTAACACATAAAATGTAGTTAACTCAATTAAAAATATACTCTATAGATAGGTAATACAATATATTCTATCTATTGTATATATAATTAAAATAAATTGACTAAAAATTGCCATTTGATGCTAATGTGGTTGCATATATTTCACATATCTCAAATTTAAATTTAAAAAAAATGAATACAAATAGCAATATGATTCATTAATATTCAATAAAATTAATTAATTTTTCCATGTTTGCTTTGAATATGGTATGCAAATATCGAGCAAAAATAAAATATATGGCTAACATGGTTGCATACAATATGTACATCCATTTAAGTGATATATATTTTTATTTATATACAATGATAATGCAACGATAAAAAGGACATTTCGTTCAGATTCTTTTAGTAAAAATGGTCAACTGAAAAAGTTAGAAAGTCGAATATTGATGATAATATGGTTGCATACATTCCCCATCGCAGATTATCATACAATTAGATGCATTAAACAAAAAAATTAAAGTAAATAGAAATGATTCGTTAAATATTCATTCATTTTTCCATATTTTTTGCATATTATCCACAAATTGGCAAAAAATTCAATGTGGCTTACATTACATACAATGTGATCAATTTTCATGCTAATATGGTTGAATACTTCACCCATTTTACTTATTCATTGACATTGACTTCTTTTTTCTACTTTGCGTAATATCATATTATTTTTGTTTCAACTATTTCCATTAAAAAAAGGAAAGAACTTTGGTTGAATCATAGAAGTTGGATGCAGTACTTATCGCCGATTTTTACACCATTACGCAAACAAATTTAAAAAAAACAGCAATGATTGATTAAACATTTAATAAAGTCAATTAATATTCATTAATGGTTCCATATTTAATTGAAAATTATATGCAAGTTTAACTAACTTTGTGTTGCTAACATGGTTGCATACATCATCCCATTTCGACCGTCGTTTCGTGACATGTTTTTATTCACAATCCGTAATATAATTCCCCGCGTCCCACACGACGAACGATAAAACGACATTTCGTTCAGCTTCTTCTTCCAATAATAAAATAAAGTAAAAAAAAACTTTGCCAGTTCGAACGAACGAACGAACAAACGAACGAATGGAACGAAACGCGAAACGATGCGAAGGAATATCAAAGTGTAATGAAATTTTCATTGCATGCAATCTAATTCAATTTTCTTCGACGAAATTACCAGTAATTAAAAATTTATTATTTTATTAGCGACGACGCATTTAATGGCGCTTTCAACCTAATAGTAATATACTTTTCGAATCATCATCATCATCATCGTCACAATGAAAACGAACGAGTAAACGCACCCATCACGTACGATAATTGGGAAATATTCACAACAGAAACAACAACAACAAACGGCGCAAAAAAACACGATAATTTTGCTACCTACATTAAATGATTAATTAATAAACCGCCGATGTTGTTATCGGCAGCATGTAATTAGCGAATGTGAAACAACAAAACAACGCCGCAAGATACTAATCCGTAGGTAATGCGTAAACGCAACAAATACGAGGTCCGTTTCGCAAATATGATATTATGTGCTAGAAATAAATTAAATTGAAATGAAATAATTCTAAAAATTACAACAAATGGATGAAAATCATTGGAAAATACAAAAAAATGAATTTTCAATTTTTCACATTTTTTAAGTTGTTTTTCACAATTTATATTAATTTTTCACACACAATCTTTAGAACTAACAAGATTGTAGTACCTTAGTGCAAAAATGGTTAGAAAATGTTAAAAGTGTGCAAACATTACGCAAACTTGGCCTTGTTGAAGTTATATTATATTGAATTTTTGAGGTTATGCTTCACAATATTCATACTTTTAAAATAAATTCCTCAGATTTATTCTGAATATTTTTCAAAAAGTGTTACAAAACCCAAAGGTTTACTCAAAACCGTGTAGGTGAACAAAAATTTTACAAACTTGACATTTTTGAGCTTAACTTTTTATTTTGACAGAGAATTGATCATATTATTTACTGAAGCAACCTTATACATGAATGGACTGTAAAGTTTCGAGCTTGATGACTTTTTGCAATTTTTCCTTTAAACTTTTTTTGTGTTTTTACATGTTTTTGTTTTTCGTTCCATTTCCTTGTTTTTACAACGAAAAGCAAAATACTCAAAGAGCGCAATAAAAACATGAAAAAAACCAAAAAACAAAAAACAAATAAATGCAAACAATTTACAAAAAAAAAACTTAAAAAGGAAAACAATACAAAATAAAGTGAAATAATATGTAAAAAACAAAAATATACAAGAAATTAAATATACAGAGGGAAAAAGGCAAGAAAATAAATAGCAGAACCTTGAAACATTTCAGACAAGCCACGTAGTATACCATTTGATACATTTACACGCGCTGATTTTCAATTTTGCTGATTAATTTCGCCGCCGCCCGGCTCGCTGATCTCGAAATTAATCAACGATTGACTTACAGCTGATTGGCAGCAATTAACGTGTGCAAATGATGCAGCAGGCAGGCATATGAACACAGATAATAATATTACACAAATGGAAATTCGCTCCCGTAACACACTCAATCGAAACGCAAAAACGAATGCGAAAAAAATCCAATGCGGTGTAATGTATTGTATAGTATTGTATAACAAACGGATGATGTTGAGACAAACTAAAAGGGTTGCATTACAATTAAATACGTAAAGTTTTGCATCATGCTGGGACGATGTGCATGTATTATTACTACACATACATGTTAACTATATGACAGAGGTTGTGTGTGATATATCGGCGCATAGGGTTATTAACCGAACCAAATTATTGCAACTTTCCCAGAAACTTTATTAAAATTGTGAATGTGTGTTGTGGTGGCAAAACCCGACAGCGCTGCTGCATGTATGCGCATACATTTATCAGCTTTTTCAGGTTTTAGCAAGGGGAGGAGGAAAATTACGATTAAAAGCAATGTGACACGTTCTTGTGTATACTTGGTTGTATATTAATTGCGTTAAAACTGGGTTATTTATTATAAATACTATTTTGAAAATATTAAAATTTTACGATTTATAATTGCAGCTCACTTATCAAAGGTGATAACTCGAAAATCTTTAAAGTCTATTGCGTTGTCTAACGCTTTTAATGCGATAAATGCATTTAATGAAAACTATGTGTTTGATGCGTAAAACGAAACGCTGACGAAAATGTGTGATTAAAACAGATTTAGCTTCATGATAGTCTTGCATTTGTCAAAATTTCTTGAAAAGAAAGGTGACAACTGAAAAACCTTTCAACTTTATTGCACTTCCCGACGCTTTTAAAGCGATAAATGCATTTAATGAGAACTATGTGTTTGATGCGTACAACGAAACGCGAACTACGATGTATAATTTAAATAATTTACAAGGTTTTCGGATTTTAGCTTCATGACAATATAGCACTTGTCTAAAGAACTTCAAAACATCGAACTCTTACAATTAGAAACGCTTTTACGTACATTACCTACAATTTTACGAAACGGAACATAAATCGGTGCATTGCAAAGTACCCGGCAGAGTTTTTCAAAATTTAGGCTAAAACTTGTTAAACTGGACGCAATTTTATGATATATAACAATCACATACAAATAAATCAAAACTTTCAATCAATATTTCATTTCAAAATGCCTTTAATGCGTTAATAAATTAATAATTTACAAGATTTTAACTCCATGAGTGTCGTACACTTCATTTCAGAACGTTTTCGTATCAAAAGCGCATTTTTTCTCAATTTGTGGACGCACTTTCTGAAACGGAACGTCTATCAATGCAATGTATACGCTTGATGGTTGTTATGCACCACTAATCCGGCATAAACAATTAAATCTTATTAAATTTACAAACATTTTTAATGCGATACATACATTTAATACGATTTTTGCGTTTGATGTAAAAAAATGAAACACGAAACAAAACAAATTAAAATGTTTACGCGAATGCGTTAAATGCAATAAATGTTTTATTTTGATGCGCAGTGAAACAGAACGTCTATCTAACTATATACACTTAATGCGTTTGGTACACACTAATCTGATATAATTAACGTATGTGTGATTGTGTTACAAAAACGAAAAGGGAACAACGTAAATTAAACGTCGTCGCAACCAACCACTCATCCCTATCGCCCATCCCCCATCCCACCAAATTGAATAATTGTAATTTATTACGCAAAAAAGTTATTTTGAAAATGGAAAGTGTAAATGAGCAAAAAGCACACAAGTAGAATAATCCACACCGTCTGTGTTTTGCGCCGGTTTTGTCGTTTTTTTGTTTTCATCGCATACATATACACACCACTCTCTCGCAAACTCATCGCGTCGTTTCTAGCTTGCTTGGAGCAAAACCGGCGCGCAGCAATTCGAGCACACACTAACAATTCGCATAATTAACAATGCCATGCCAGCGAAGATTAAATTTAAAGGCAAATAAATTTCTCGATGTGCGCGCACAGCAGCAGAGCATCCACCAGCAGCAAAAAAACGGCGCGCACTTCATTTAAATACTTTCGCTCGTGTAATATACGTATTTCAACTACTACATAGTACTATAGTAAATACATTCGCTTTCCCATTATTATTACCTACAATACTACTATACTATACACGAAATGGCAACATATCTTCTTCTTTAAAGTCGTGCACAGCGCGTACAGCCCGCCCCGGTTTAATTAAAAACGCAAACAACAACAAATAGCTTCACTTTTGTTTGATTTCAATTTTGCAATAATTGCAAAGCAAACTTGTTTGGCAAGCGCGTATATAACAACATGTTATCGACTTGTATGTATACATTATTTAATAACTCATTACGCGCTCAAAACGATTTTGTTGATATGAAAAAAACGTAATGGGGCGAAAAAATCGATCTCTCAACCATTAGACGATAAAAAAATGTAAAGAAGCATGTTTTCATCAAAACGTTTGCTTAAAACTTCAAGACCAACGTCTTGTCTATTAAAATTGTGCACAAAAACCTGTTAGTCATTGGAGGACAAAAAAGTTGCTAGATATTGTTTCAAAATTCAAGTTTTGTGTTCATAAATAAGAATATTTGAAATCTTACCACATTTTTTCTATCAATTTCGTAACTTCACACAAACAGACTTCACAAGAATCATAATTTTATATGAAACCCAATAGACGTTCACGAATAAACGCAAAAAATCGAATTTTTACTGTTCGAGCAGTTCTTAGTCGTTAGAAGACAAAATATTCTAAAGATTAAACATGAAATTTTCACAACTCCATTGACATTTTAGTTGTTGGATTGCAAAATTATTAATTTACTTAGACTAAACTCAAAGAATTTTTGCAATTCGGCAACTTTTTAGACATTAGACTACGAAATAGCAACATTTTTTCTAATAAAATCTTAATTTCTGCACAAAAAAATCATAAAATTGTAATGAAACATGCAAGAATGCAATTTTTACTTCTTATCGTTTATAATTAAGGCTGTGTTCACGCATATATTTAATGCGTTATAAGTGCATAATATTAGCATCGGAACGCAATCAAGTACAGTAAACAAACATGATGCTAATAAATAACGTTTACGTCTCCCCCGATTTGAATTCAATCTAATAATTGCAAAGCAAACTTGTTTACTTACAAGCATGTTATCCCAATAGCGTTGGGTTATTTAATAACTCATTGAGCGTTTTCACAACTCTGCGACTTTTTAATCGTTGCAGACAAGAGAAACGTATCATCTGATATTTCTTCTTTTCGTCGTTTAACTGAAAATAATCGGATTCAATTAAATGTGATTACAGCACAAAGTTGTTTACTTACTAGGAATACCATGCGTTACATAATAACTCATTGTTATCATCACTCTGCGACTTTTTAATCGTTGGAGACTTCTACTTGCAATTTAACTAAAAATAATCGGTTTCTAATAAATTGAATTGCAAAGCAAAACAGTTTACTTACAAATGTTATCATATTGCATGCATA
>JARJDW010019732.1:0-15626 GCA_030264715.1 Adinopsis sp. GC000173 | reverse complement strand
AAATATGCTTAAAATTCATTTCAGACTAAGCAGGGGTTGATTCCAAAGCGGCAGTACAAGACTCCAAATATTTCGATGAATTATCCCTATAGGGAAGTCGATCCGGGGACACACTGTATTTTAATTTTTAGAAATTATTTCAAAATATATGTATAAATGAAATTATCTGTGAAAAATGTCCATACAACGTAATCATTAAATGGTGGCGATACCTGATCACTTTTTGTTGAGCAATAAAATACTATTTTTATATTAAGACAAAGACCCACATTCCATGTAAATAATTTTGAAATAAAACATATTCTGCTATGATTCTTATTGATTCAAAAATTAGTAAACATTTCAAAAACTTTAAAAAATTTGGTAATATAACTAATATTTTTATTAAAGTTATATTATAGTCATATGAGCATCTATAAAACCATTTTATAAAATATTCAGTTTTATAAATATTAGTTTTATTATAGAGATATTGTAGTCATTTAAGTAATTATAAAACTGCTTTATAAAATATTAAGTTATATAACTACTAGGTTTGCTATAAACCTATTACAAGAATATGATGCTAGTAGTATTGGTATACAACCTTAATAAATAAAATAGTTACTTGGAAACCATAATAAAACTCTTAAAAACCTCATAGTAAATTAATATGACTAAAAATGTTTATTGGGTAGGCAGATCGCAAATTCGCGAGTTTTTTTTCCCAAAAATGGGGCATCACGACGATCAGCTGGCGGCTATGTCCAGGAAATTCTCTGATCTGCAAAGTTGAAAACGCTGCACTGAAGAAAAAGTTCTTAGGACTTGTGACCATTATGCAGAAGGCAGGCGTTCTCAAAGAGAACGATGGACCCGCGTCGCAAAAAAAGTCTGCGACCGGCCCCAAACCCGCCCCCGCGAAGGCAAACGCGAGCAATGGAAGCGGCAGCAATGCGCTGCTGAGAGCATCCCCGCATCGAAAGAGAAAGCTAAAGCAAAATTGCAAGGCGGCGGATCCGATTTGCAACAGCAACGTTCTGTCGCAAAAATTCTCGCCCCACCGACTCAACTGCAGCGCAGTGGATCCGTTTCGCAGCAGCAACGTACTGCTGTGAAAAACCCTACCCTACCGACACCGACACAATCGCAAGGTGGTGGACCCTTTTTGCAGCAGGAACATGCTGCTGGGAAAACTCGCGTTCAATCAGACACCAACCAACGGAAGAACACTGCCTCCACCAGCGACGGAGAAGACGACAACGGCGAGGCAAAGAGCGCTTGCACGGACGACCGTTAGACAGAATGCGAAGATCAAACCTCCCATAACGCTATGGACTGGGAAGAGAAACAGTGTAAGCGAAAACGCGGCAAAATCCCGGCCATCCACATCCTCAACAAAGAAGTATGGAAGGTGCTCCCTTCAAAGCTGGCTGAAACGGGCATCTTCCTTCCGCCAGCAAAGGACACACATGACACAATCCGCTTCTAACCCCAAACAATCCACAACCACAGGGCCATCACCAAGTTAGTCGACGAGTTATTCGTCGAGTACTTTACCCTTCCTCGCCAAGATGAGCCGCCTTTTAAGGTCGTAATTCGAGGTATTCCAAGCAACTAATCTCCAAAAGAGGTACGAGACGCTTTCCTTGCTGAGTACCCAAGTGTCACCGTCAGGGACGTTTTCGGGATAAGAACCAGCAAGAAAAAACCTTACCCCATGCTCTGCGTCTATCTGAACGATAACGCAAACGCCAAAATGTTTCTCAACGCAACAACGTTACTCCAACTCGGAATAACGGTGCAGCGCAAGAACAAGGCGAAAGGCTCGCAACAGTGCTACCGCTGCCAACGGTGCGAGCCCACTGCACGGTCATGCAAAGAACCGTACGCTTGCATGCGTTGCGCAGGCAACCATCCAACGTTCGACTGCAAGTCAAAGTCTAAGGATGACGCAAGAAAATGCAGTAACTGTGGACAAGTTTCTCCATCTTCCCGTCCACAACCAAAACCGTCAACTTTCACACTCACCGTCTTGCCAAACTTTTCGTTTGCGAGAGCGGCGCAACAGGAAGAAACAAATCCGTCACAGGCGGCCTCCGTTCCAATCGTGTTTTCCTCGCCACCCTTCAAAGCTTTTAACAGAAAGCGTAAGTGGCAAACAATTCCAAACAGAGTTCGATCATGGCTACACATCTTCAAAGATCCCCACAGCAGAGGCCCTTTACGATTATTCATTGGAACGCCAATGGATATAGTGAGAAATTTCTCGAGCTGAAGCATTTCGTCCTTGAGCAAAATGCAGACTCAGTTTTGCTAGGGGAAGTGAGAATTCGTCCTCAAGACAAAAAGCTTCTCCACATGGCAAACTATGAATGCTACCTCTTATGTCGCTTCCAGTCACTCAGGGGCGGCACAGCGATCATGATTAAACAATCAATGCCACACAAATTTGTCGACTTCTTCGACACGACCAACCTCGAGCATTGTATGATCCTGCTAAGCAAATTTTGCATAGCCTCGGTGTATAATGCCCCGAAGAAAGCCCTTCTAGGCTCCGAACTAGATTTCCTTTTTGACCCCTCCACAAAATTAGCCTTTCATACTGACGACTTCAACGCCAAGCACCCACTTTGGCATTCCTGACGCGCGAATCGTAATGGTGCAATTCTCCACCATTACATCGCCAATAAAGGTCTTGCCGTGCACTCTTCGCCGCAGCTGACACAAACGCCTCATCAACACACAAGCGCGCCCGACATCCTGTCCGTCCAAGGATTTCCAATTCGCGATCAACGTCGAAGTCCACGCCGCTCTCAGTTCGGACCTTTTCCTAGTGGAAAAGGTCATCGGCTCTAGGAATTATGCAAGTCCACCTTTGCCACGTCAAAGGTTTCACTGGGATAGGTACCAGCAAGGTCTGTCAACTGCATGTAAATTTTTTTTTTTTTTTAGCTTATGGCGCTCTCGTCGCTTAGACGCAAATGCGCAAGCGCTGCAAACAGGTGCTAGCAGCACATGCCAATTTCAAAAACGTATTTACATTCTTTTCTCTGCGTTCCCTCGTCTAGGCGAAGTGTATTTAATTCAAGTGTTTTATTGTTGTTACAAAAATCAAATGCTGCATCAAGGATTGCCGGAGCAAAAATCAAGATAATAAAATTCCATTGCATGGACTGCCGAATGAACTGGAGGTTAGTTAAATTACACTTATTTATTAGTAATATTGCAAATGTTTACACTTGAATTGTTTCTTAGAGATGTATGGAATGGTTGCGACTAATTGGTCAAATGGATATAGCGGAGAGAATTACTGCTGATAATATCAGTAAATTACGAGTCCACTACAGGGTATGCGATATTCATTTTGGGGAAGATGCGAAATTCGCAAATAACAGAAATCGCACAACCTTAAAATGCAATGCAGTGCCGAGTTTATATTTGCCAAGTAAAAAATATTTAAATTTTTCTATTATTCAAATACTAATATAAATATGCTGTTTTGTTCAGAACCGGTTTTGGAAATGATTGTTGACGACCCTGCCATGCAGCAAGAACCCGAAAACATCGATCCAAACAAAATTGAACATTCTACACCCTCTATTGAGATGCGGCCAACTTTTGAAGCAACCGCAAAAGGACGAGCAGGTAATATAATGGTTTATTCTTAACCTTTTATAATACATACTTACATACTTATAATTTAATTTAATTTTATGTTTAATTCAATTATACAGTGTGTCCCCGGATCGACTTCACTATAGGGATGATTCATCGAAATATTTGAAGTCTTGTGCTGCCGTTTTGGAATCAACCCTTGCTTAGTCTGACATGAATTTTAAGCATATTTTCACTTTTTTAAATTTAAGGGGGGCTGATATTGGGAGAAAAGTGATTTTGTGTTCAGGTAAAGTGCCATTTTAAGCAATAATATGGCAAAATATTATAAAGATAAGTTGTTTAGAATTTAAAATTATTCACACATGCAAAATTTCACAATTATTGGATTCATTTGACAAAATCAGAAAAAAATATTTATGTTCAGGTAAAGTGCCATTTTAGCCAATAGTGCGACAAAATGTTATTTAGATAAGTTGTTTAGAATATAAAATTATACACATATGCAAAATTTCACAATTAGCAGATCATTTTGACAAAATCAGAAAAATTGATTTTAGGTTCAGGTAAAGTGCCCTTTTGGTCAATAATACGGCAAAATCTTATTAAGAAAAGTTGTTTAAAATATAAAATTATTTTCGTATGCAAAATTTCACTATCACAAGACAGCATCCTTCTGCCAATTTTTATTTCAATTGGGAAATTTTCTGCACTTAACTGAACTTGAAGCAAGACCTGGCGTTGACATTGCGCATCTTTGCACTTTGCTTAAGCCGCCTCCACACAATTTGCCAACATTCGTGGAGGCGGTTTAATTAGTACTCAAAACTTTAATTAACATTTTAATTTTATTTCCACCGGAAAATTTTCAATTTTTAATAGTTGAATGTGGCATTAATTATGTGCTTTAGGATGGCGCCAGATTAATCAGTGATAGAAGCCTTAGGCTGATGTTGACGTTGCACATCTTTGCTTAAGGCGGCGCCTCCACACAACTCACCTATATTCGTGGAGGTGGCTTAATCAGTTAAAACAAAACTTTCACCGTTTCATTTTTATTTCCACCGGAAAATCTAATTAGTTTGTAAATGCAGCTGAGTGGTTGCATTAATTGTGTTAAGTTGTGGGATGGCGTCACTATCACAAAAGATCGCATCACCGTTTCGCCTCAATTTTTACTTTAAAATGTATTTTTTTGCAGCGTGTGCAACTCCATCAACAACATATTAATTAATGGAGTTTCAGGTTGTTTGTGTGTGTGTGTGTGTGTGTGTGTGTGTGTGTGCGAGTTAGAGCCGCTTTGATTATTTAATTAATGCGCGATGCTGCTGCTACTATCACCGCTCTCGTCGTTTCGAAACAACATCAACTATTTTAGTTCAATTTTCATCTAATTCTCTCATACATGGTGGGTGTTTATAAATAGGATTTATTTATACTTTTCGTCGCTTTTTAATGCCAATTTAATCAAACATTTTTTTGTTAACGAATCACTCATTCGCTTCGCATGCCGTCAGTGTCATACTTTATTTACACGTGAATTTAAATTGAATCCGACCGCATGAAAAAACGTGATTCAATTTTCGCGCAAGAAAAAAAAATCTAATTTTGTCGAGGCGCCGCTATTTTGTCTTATATACGTAATAATAGAAATGTGCGATTAGTTGTTGTTGTTGTTGTTCCTGCCACGTACACAAGAAACAGACGCCATCGAACATTACTTATACATACATCTTTTCGGCGCGGCGCCTTTTAGCGAGCGCTAATTAAAAAAAGGCAAACCAACTAATGGGCAGGGATGGGAGAGGGATGAAATACGCTGCTACGCTGTTTTTGGCAGCGGTGGTGGTAGCGGCGGCGTTTGATGTGTGTGCTTTGCGTTGTGTTGTTTGGCCGGTCGCAAATTGGCAGGCAGCAAATTGAATGCGCGACGCGATACAATGCCTAATTTCGCCTCCAAAGATATAAACGTCCTATTTAGGAAGCGTATAGGTATATACATATATATTTCTTCCTGAATGGCTTATTATTAATAATGTTTTTCGGTTCGGCTGTGTATTCAATTTCCCGGTGAAAGAAGCCCGCGTCGCATGCTAATATTAACCAATTTAAAACGTTTATTGCCTGCCGATTTATGCACGAACGATGAGAGTGAAGAGGAGAAAGACAACGAAGCGGTAGCGCAATAAAATGCGAATTTCTATTAAAATTCATTTGATTACAGTTTGTTGCAACGTTTCGCCTTCGATATTTCGTTTATTACTGCCAAAACACCCGATATGCCATCTTCTTTTTCAGCAGCATAATGAGATTGAATCAGTTGCGCGCTTATTTTTTGCGATAATCGAATTTAATCTATTTAGGTATATGGAGCAGGAAATCTTACTCGTACCGTTTGCCGTCAACAATTGCAAATGCATTAAGGGTAAATTAATTATCGATTTGGTCGTGCATTTATATTTAGTATAACATCATTGCCAGAGGTACGTTCGGCCTAATAATTGCACTGGGCAGTGTTGAATTTCGCGAGTTTCTCCAAAATAGATTCTCGCTAATTCTGATTTGGCATTAGTAAATATGAACTGGATAATCTCTAAATCCTGGGTAATTCTAAATGCCATGTTAACCTGAGCTATAATTGCGGATATTTAATTTATTTTGCCATTGAAATTTGCTAACTAACACTTATAGATCAATTTTTCCACCCGATAAATTTTGACAGCGTTAAATCCTATTTAATCCCGATATTAGGATTCATGCAACGAAATTAAGAAATTAAGTCCTCGTTAAATTTTAACGAACGATCGCGCAGAAGATCATAATTGTTGTGATGGATTACATTTACTGGTCAATTTAAATTAGTAATTTATCTAAATCGAGGATGCAAGGAAGAGTTAGAACTACATCGAAAATTTCCCAAAAATTTCAAAAGAATTAAGTTTATATTGTTATCAGCGCGTACAAATTATACACCAAAAATAGTAAAAGCCAGCTTTTTTCTAGAGATTTGGCATTAAGTTGTTATTCAAAACAATAAACTAAGAGATTATTGTCCAATCTCGTTGCAGTTTTTCTGGGTTCGCGATTACAACTTTAAGCTCACAATCAATTTAATTAATTCTGATTGAAAGACGATACAAACAGATGGTAAAACATCAAACTACGTAGATTCTTGATTAATGATCAGTTAAAATTCTAGTTTTTAAAAAGTCAACTACTAAAAATTCATTATAAGATTATGCATAAAATGGAAAACTGTAAACCAACGCGAAAGAAAGTATAAATTATTTGTGATATTACAGATTTTTAAAGTACCTAGTTAAAATTTCGCATTTCCTAGTTCTTTTATCTGTAGTTTTGACTAGTCTTGCGGCATTACGTCAAAATAATTAAAAAACTAATGATAATTAATTGTTATTCTTTGGCCAAAATCGTTTGTTTTGATTAGATGAGACTAAACAAAGACTTTGCAGGAAAATAAATAAATTCAAAGAAGAAAATTGTGGGTAACTTAATAACTACATTAGTTGAAAGCCATCAAATTTTCATCAATTTCATAAAAAAAATGTAATTACTAGTCTTTGCCATCTCTTGTTTTGATTAGCTAAAATGTTACGTTCTCCACTCCAAAATATGACAAACCCATATGCTATTAATACAATATAAGCAAAAAGTTTGTGGTTAAGAACGGCATGATATAGACATAGAGCTTATACGTGCATGTTATCAACGTTATTATTATTATGTCGTGACATTAATGTCGGTTTAGATTCGATATGTGCATTTTGTTGTGATGACAAGGTAGTAGGTAGATGTTGTTTGTTTTAACAATTTCATATAATAAGCGCATTTGAATCCATTAAAAAAATCTTTTCCAAGTAGGTATTATATATACGAACGTCAAGTTCTTTAAACCCGCTTGAAGTCGTTGTCATGGCATTAATTAGAGCCGGATTTATTATGTTGTGCATTACAATTAATCGATAAATTACGGGAATCGGTATCAAAGTTGTAACTTGTTCAATTTTATCAAATCATCATTATCATGCCCGGTGCTTTGTGTAGTCGCGCTTTCTTCATTACCGTGAGCGTAATAGAGTTTATCTAAACGGTTTAATTTTTCATTAAAATTCTTATATAGATTAGCTACTTAAGCTTCAAGCGACGGATGCTACTTGCAAAAAATACACTAGAGTAGAGACACTTTTTGGAAGAAGTTTCAATTGCGAGTCAATTGGCATCAGTTTTTTATTTTTTAGAATGTTTAGTTAACGTTGTACTTTAAATTAAGTTAAACGAAAATTTTTGCCACTTCGCTAGATCCTACAATGCTCAAAACACGATTTTTTCTACCAAAGTGGCTATTTTTTCTATTTAGCGTGAGAGAGTTTATCTAGACGGTTTAATTTTTCATTAACATTCTTATATAGATTAGCTACTTGAGCTTGAGACGACGGAGGCTACTTGGAAAAAATACACTAGAGACACTTTTTGTAAAAGGTATACATATACTACGATTAAATGCAATTACTTATTTCAATATTTGAGTTGTGAGTCAATTGTCATCAGTTTTTCAATCTACAGTTCAGGTTCAATTAACGTTGTACTTCAAGTTAAGTTGAACGTTCAAATTTTAAGTTGCCAGGAAAATTGTAGCCACTTTGCTAGATCCTACAATGCTCAAAAGACAATTTTTTCTACCTAAGTGCGGCTATTTTTTCTATTTACCGTGAGCGTAATAGAGTTTATCTAGAGAGTTTAATTTTTCATTAATATTTTAATATAGATTATTAGCTACCTGAACTTGAGGCAACGGAGGCTACTTAGGAAAAATACACTAGACACTTTTTGTGAAAGATATATACTACGACAAGGTGCAATTACTTATTTGAGTGTTTCAATTGCAAGTCAAGTGGCGTCAGTTTCCCAATCTACAATAGTTCACGCTTAGTTAACGTTGTACATCAAATTTTACTTTACACTTTACTACTGCTACAATGCGCAAATGCAAAACACAATATTTTCTACCCAATTGGCTATTTTTCAATTATGTTGTACATTTGACTACAAGATGAATTATTGTTAACTCTAAAACATGTAAATAATATGTATTGCTACATATTTTTACATTAAATACAAATTATTTGAATACAACTGCAAAATTGGTTGAAAAATGTTTAATATTGTATTACAATTCAAAGTTAACCTGCAACGCACAACATATCATACAATTTCAAACAAATTTGAAGTTGCAGTCAATGTGAACATCATTCAAGTTACATTGACAATGATTGATAATAGTTATATACAAGTAGGACATCTTCGGCACATACACTGTTATCTGAAATTACTTAAATAGATAAATCGATATATCGCAAGTGATTTTGACAAGCTACAGTCATGTTGGTAATGTTGTTTTTTTTATTGACAAACATGGAAAATATATATGTGATAAACACATACTTTTAATGTCTCCGTTACAAAAAGTTGATTTTTTAACATGTAAGTGTAAAAAATATTATCATTAATTTATTTATCATTAATATTTGTAAAGATGTTTCACAACTATTAAACAAATTGGCCGTTAAAATGTCACTGGCAAGGTAGAGCAAAATTTTAAAACTAAATGTAACTAATGTAGGTATAGGTTGACTCCAAGTTTCCGATTAACATTTTAAAATTAACTAGAACTTTAATAGAATATAAAAAGCTATCTAAATATCTATCTATTTATGTTAAATTTTGATTCATTTGAAATCATATGAGACATAATAAATATTTGGAGTGCACCCCTTCTCTTTTAGTAAATAAAAAACGCAATTACTCTTAATACTCAACAAATAAAATTTGGACAGATTTATCATTTATTGCAATAATATTTGTGAAGCGAATGTTGACTTTTTTCTTAAATTGTATATTTTTGTGCCGGCAAAAACAAATAGATTTTGTGCGATGATTCGTCAATAAAACGGTAGATAGGTAGCAATTCTAAAAATACCGCGATTTAAGAAACTGATTCAGTGCATGATATTGCATCATATTATTTATGTAAGTACGCAACTGGAAAACGCTTTTTTGCGTTCTGTAGAAATTTCATTATGTGATACGAAATGCCAAGTTATTGCGTTCCTTAATGTGTGTTTGTAATTTGTCACGCGTTCTAAAACAAGTCAAGTCGATGAAAATATGCGTTCCAGTCAAGTTTATGAGTCGCACAAGCGATAAAAAGCGCTGTGATCGCAGTAATACAAAAATATTATGAATGTATTTCAGATATAACATCAACTTTAGATTTAGACTTCAAGCTGGAACTGAACAAATTGAAAATGGTAACGAAGTGAAAAAGTTCCTGGTCATAATAATACAATAAGATTATGCATGTATTTCAGATCAATCAATCAATTTACACTTTTTTAGTAGAAACAATTTTTGATTTAGTAAACTTTTCAATTTGGAACTGAACAATTTGAAATTCGCAACGCAGCGAAAGAGTTCCAATTTGAATATTATGGTTCCTAATTTGAAATTGATTAGTAGAGTTGTTTCCAAGCTTTTTATATCCCCCTTCCCCTAAATCAATCGTTTCGCGCTCACTCAATTTCTGCAAGAATCTAATTTCATAAATATGAAGTATTTCTTTAATAAAGTATAAAGCTTTCATACTAAATATTATAAAATAGCGATAATTGATTCAAAATTCACAATTTTTGAGGTGTATGTTGAACGAAATTGAACAAAATATTGCACTTGTCCAATTTTTTTGTCTGATGACATCTTTGAAACTGCTTTATATTTTTCTACTGATTGCACTCCTTTGTAATACACTAGTAATCAGTTAGAAAGGAGCACCTTACGAATAGGAAACCACTAAATGAATAAAATTTGACGTTGAAAAAGTGCGGTTTTACTTAATATCAAGACCTTTTGAACTAGTCTTGAAAATTCCAATTAAAAGTAATCGACTTCAAATTGAAACTAAATGATTTGAAAAGAGCAACGTAGACAAAAAGTTCCAGTTTGAATGATGTGATGGTTCTCAATTTGAAATTGATTAATCTCAATTTAACGTTACAAAGGTGCTACTCTACCATATGTGCGCTCAACCATCAGCACGGTTAATCAAATTTTAGTCACAAAAGCGATAAAAAAGCAATGAGAAATCATTATTCTAACGAAAATAATCTTGACAAATTCAAGCTAAAATGCTAATTAGTAATGTAATGTTGATGAATAGATAGAATAATAAAATTTTCTGCCACAACAATTAAAGAATATTACTCCTATAACAAATATAAATAAAGCGATAAAAATGCAATGAGAAATCATTATTCTAACGAAAATAATCTTGACAAATTCAACTCTAATACTAGGTAGTTATGAAATGTTGATGAATAGATAGAATAACCAAAATTTCTTGCCACCGCAATATTACTCCTATAATAAATATAGACGCTATAGACTTTTACCAGGCTGTCCGTCCTCTCAGTGATACAACACAAATCGAAAATGTTTTCATAATCTTTGATTGAAGTAGTATCTTGTCAGATAGTGGGTTTTGTTACAGCTTTTGCTACCATAACATATAACAACGAACATTGTCGGATATGTCCTATTCTCTATTTTTAAGTTTTAACTAGGTATAAATACACTAGTATATTACTTAGCATTAGATGCAAATCATCGTTTAATAAATTCCAACAAAAAATGTCTTCAATCTTATTTTTAGTAATGATTGATATTTATATTTTGTTAATATGTATATTGCTGTAAATAAAATTGATCAAACCAACCAATGCAATATAATCTACACTTTTCAGTAATCCGGCAATATCGGGCTTACGAGAAAGACCACTACTCTATATATATGCAATTACAAAAATTTTCTAAATTATTTTTCATTGCAAAATTCGTCTACCTGTTCGAGAAAAAATGAAACATAACATAAAAGCATTGATTGACGCCAGTGCTTAAAATCATCGAACCGCCACGATTTTCTTTTAATGGAACGAGACGTGGCGGCGTCGTGACGCTGCTTCGCATTAAAATTACCAATTAAGAATAAAATTTCATTATGCGAGAAAAGATCATTATTATTACGCATATAATAAATATACTGGGCGTCGTGTAGGCGAAAAATCTCAAAAGTGAAAACAAAACAACATAGAAATAATGTATAATTATTACATTTCAACGTTTGTCAAGCGCAAATATTTTATTAATTACAATTGCAAATTTACGTGGCAAACATGAACCACATATAATTTTTTGATGATAACAACAAAAATTGAGTCGTGTTTTAAAAATAGAATAATAGTAATAACAAAACACACAGCGCGCATGAATAAATTTACAATTGATAATTAATATTAGAGAGTAATGCAAGAAACTTTGAATCCAAAAAATATATATAGGCGGCAAAAATCAGCCCGATGATAAAAAATTGATTAAATTGGCAGCGTAAAAAAGTACAATTCTACCTATCTACCTACACGTGAAGCAATAAAATATTGAACGAATCATAATATAATCAATACGTAAGTGTGATAATTAAAATTCGCAATGTGCATGCAAACAAACACACGGTGGTGGCGAAAAAATACATTTTGAAATAAGTACTATATATAAATATATGTATAGCGAGCGAAAGATACTAATAATTAATTAATGTATACGCTATATTAAAAAATAAGAAAAAAATAACGTGCTCGTGTGTGCGTTTGTTTGAGCAGCCTGCAGCAGCTGGATGAAAATTATCAAAAAAATCAAACAGCGCTCTACTACCTTCTGGTTAATATCGTACTGTTCCGAATCTTCACGCTTGAGCGATTGCCGGCGCGTCGCAAAACTATTGTCGATTAGATTCCGGCACGGATCGGCGTTTGTGGCTCCGGAGGCGACGGCGACGTTGGACGCGGCATCGTCGTCGCACTGACGGTGCGGATGGACTTTCACCACTTGGCGCGTGTACGTTTCTTCGTTGAGCATTGCCACCGGCGACTGATAAGCGCACGCTCTCTCTTATTTTATTATTATTTTTTTTTATTATCACAGACACATATGCACACGACGACGCAACACACAAACTGGGAAAAATCGCGCGCGCCCAAGGTCTCCTCCGGCTGATAATGCAAAATATATATTTGTATATGTGTGTGTTTATGTGTGGATACGCAACGCGCGCCGAACGTCAACTAACTACTAAATCGGCGGCCGCACGTTTTGCCCTCTGTGTGTATATGTATGGCGGGCGGTTGATGGGGCGACGCAGACGGCGGCAGCACGCTTGGCGCGCGCTTTATACACGGGGACGGGGATGGATGGACGCGCACGGCGGCGCGTGCAGTAGGTAGCATCCGCCGTGAGGTTTTTGCTCGCTTGCCATACCAGAAATTTTGCGTTGTCATGACGATTCCCGTTCTAGGTACATTTCAGCGCGTGTAAGGGACCCAGAATTCTCGGTAAAATAAAAACCAAAACCAAATTTCACACTATGAGTAGTTACCCGGACAATTTGTTACAATTACATCTTACCGAGTAAGCTGTTACATTTTGTGAGAGACATTATGTGTCACATTGTATAGAAATTACTTTAAATCAGCGCGCATTTCAAATTATTTTTTAATGCTATATATGTATCTTAAAGAGAAAGACTAAATTTTGGTTACTCTAAATGGTCTAATTTGTCAAAATTCAAGTAATCACCGATCTCAACAAATTGCAGTTTCGGGAAATCTTTTTCCAGAGATATTACAGATTAGCATGCCTTGTAGACATTTGCGCGCATGGAAGAAAAGTCTATGGATCCAATAAGGCATTATGGCTCCTAATTGCAACAAATGTAAAGCTTCACCCAAAAACAATCTCAAAATAAAATGCATGCATGAAAATAACGTTCAAGTTTATCAGTTTCATTTTCACACCGATGAATTAATATTCAAATTATAAATATGTAGTAGTTTATTACTGAGTGACATTTAAAGTTCAGCAAGATGTCAACAATTATAAACATTTAAGTACTGGTAATAAAAACAAATCTTTCTATGTAACAATTAGGATGTTTTGTATACAAGTTAGTCAATATACTCATTTTTTTCAGCTAAAGTTATGCATGATGTTGACTGAAATCAAACCCTTTTAATTTTACAATACTTCAACTCAATGGATATAGTTACATTTTTCCATTGAATTTGAATTTATTAAATGTTTTTAATGAATGGTATTGTCCTCTACAGCCAATTATTTAGTTTTTTCAAAAATTAACTTCAATTCAATTCAATTTCAGAGATATTTGTTTTTTAAATATTAGGAATTAGAACTAATTTTCAGAGGTACTCTGGCCTTAACCCTTCTAAAAATGTATTGATATCGCCTAAGACAGTCTTTCTCAATCTTTTCTAATTCGCAAATCCGTAAATTTACAGATTTTTTTTAGAAACCGGTAATATAGTACTAGGTTTAATTTGAAAGTATACGATATTAGAGAGCAAATATGAGAATTAAAACGATGAAGACTCTGTACAATGTGATTTTTTTTGCGGATAGGCAAAATTTTATTATGGACCGGTACTTATACGCCCTACTAAAAGCCCCAATATTTGCTGTATGCCCCGAGCTCTACATTTCGAACGATAGCACTAATTAATGATATGTTAAACAATTTTAAAATTCAAGTAACAGCAATAAAACATCTTTCCGAAACTTTTCATCACTTCTGTTTAATTCGAAGCAATATTGGCAAAAATTGTAATTGCAAAACATTAATGATTTACTAACTAACTAAGGCGTATGACGTCAATGCACGACGCCGCGCCGCTCCGAATGAAATTCGCACACATCATCATCTTTCACGCATCGCGTAATCCTTCTACGCGATATTATACAGCCTTATTCATTCGCCCCCCAAAAAAACAGCAAATCGATTCAACAGGTTGTGAATCGTTGAATTCTAATATAATGCGCCGCATGGGAAACATGTTTGGTTTGCTTATCACCGGTGCCTTATCGCGCGCGCTAAAAATTTCAACGTTTTGCGGCGATGAACGCGTATAAAACAAAAAAGAAAAATTTATATATAACGAATATAAAGGGGTCGCTTAAATATGTATGAAAGTGCGACAAAGTGCGGTGAAATTTTTCATATATTATAAGCGATGCTGCTGTGCATTGGACGCACTGAATTATGCATGGGTGTTGGATAATTGGTGAAGGCGAGCTTTGCATATATTGCACGATGAAGAGTTATATATACGCTCCAACTTATTCATAATTTTTTTTCTTTCGCTTGTTTGATGTTTGTTTGTTGTGCGCGCGTCAAGGTTTATAGGAATGGTTAATTAAATTGACTCACCGTGAAACCGATGCCGACCGTTGCTGAAAAGTTGCCGGATTGAAATCTGCCAGTGTCGAATTTCACGAGCAGTGAGGTTTTGCCCACACCGCTATCGCCCAGCAATATCGTCTGCAAGAGAAAGAGAGGCACATACAATGAAGATTGCTAGCTGATGCAACCACATTTCGTACATATAGTATATAACATATTTCATTCAACTAATGAACATTTATCGCATTTTGTATCAAATGTGATACATGCGAAAAATATTTTATTTAATTTAAGTATTATGTTGTTTGTTGGCGTTAACGAACATGTCTTGCATGTTTTCAGCATGCATTTGATGCATGAAATATTATTACGGAAAGGATTAAAAAATAATTTGAATGCATTATAACAAGTAAAATGCCATAATAGACGGACGTCAATGCATAATGTAACGAATTTAAACCGGCATTGTTCATTTATTAACAAAAGACATTTTTTCATTACCTCATTACATCATTATTGGAAATTTTAAAGTAAAAAAGATTAATTCAATTAATAAATTTTACAATAAAGATGTTTTTTGCGAAGAAATCAAGTCATGAGTAACTTTTTACATTGTGAATTGAAGTTAAAAAGAATTAAAACAAAATAATTTATTATACAGGGAGCGGCAGCATAACTTCCTTTTTTAAATTGCGTGCCATTGATTCGG
>JARJDW010019731.1:0-27719 GCA_030264715.1 Adinopsis sp. GC000173 | reverse complement strand
TGAATGTTGTTTTTATTTGTATATGTTTAAAGAGTAATATTATAGAAATTGGTATGAGTATTAACATTATTGGCGATGAAGAGGAGGGAGCGCAGTATAACGAAGCCGAGAAAGTTGCGAATCATTTGGATTCTGATAATGAAAACGATTCACAAGATGCGGTAAGTGTCATTTCTCATTGCGTTTCGCCTACCTAATTACAATACAATGTAGGAACCAGTTGAGATCAAAAAGCACAGGCATCGTAAGAGTTTGGTGGTGGATCGACACGAAGAGAAATGCAAGAAATTATTAGAGGCACATCCGTTATCGGTTGAAATTTCCATGGCAATCACCGACGGGCCTTTACTCAAAATCAAATTTTGCTATCATCCAAATTTGAAGATTGTTACGGCGCTACCCGTAATTTACATTCCAACTAATATAACCGGTAAATAGTTCTATTAATGAATGACGATTTTTTATTAAGTATTATATATAATAAATTTAATTAGATACCTCTGCGAGGGAAGTTCTAAGCGGCGAGAGCGTTGTGAATGAGCTATTTGAGGGTGACTTTGGCATTGAAAGTCCCAACGCTAGCAACTACTTTCAGTTGAGGAAACTTGGATTAGGTTCGTTTGAGACTCTTGTACCTAAATTAGGCTACGCTTATCAATGGGCGCAACGCGTTTGCGGTTTAAACTTTCTTAACAAAGCAGAGGACCAAAAGGTATGTTTCATTAGAAAACAATATGTAACTATTTACTAAATCAAATCATTTCTTCTAGAATGAACGTGCAAATCGACTTACCCAAATCAGCATCGAATCTGTTCTCATTACAATCCAAAAACGTCTCCATTCCCGGTATGCATTAGCGAAGCAACTCCAACAAATCGGTACACTTTGACTCAAACCGTGCGATACAGATTATTAATAAAAACATTATTCATATATTTTAGAGCAAAATTGTTTTTTAAGTATTCCTGATCATATTGAATATCCAAAAGCGTCTGCATCCACTCTAACAAAGTGGGTATCTATCAACTATCAAAAATTCTGCCAGAATATTCCTCATGCCCTGCAGTTAGTTGATGCAAATATTGTCAGCGCCAATGATTTATATTACGCTATTAGTATAGTACGACCGAAAGGTTGTATACCAGTTCTCCATAACTAGATACAATTTTAATATTGTTAATTTTTTCAGCATTTTTAGACGCTTGCGTCATTATCAAGAACGATTATCCGCAGCAAGCTCCAATTTTCATCATTCAGGTCAATAAGGAGTTGAACGCAGAGAATTCCGATGAAATACGAGTGAGTTTTATCATTTATTAAGTTGTTTTGATTAATAAGTAATTGTTTTTGGTGTAGAGTATGGAGCGTGCTGTAAATATTGGCTGGGAAAACGTGGAGGATAGCGCGGATTGGTTGCTCTCAGTCCAAATCCGTTTGCTGTGCTCATTTTTCGACGTCTACTTGGAGACGAATGAAAATCCAGGCTTCTCACAATCCACCGTATTTTTCAAAAAAGTTGCGTGAGTAAACTGTATCAATTACTTATTAGTGCGTTGACTACATAATGTTGTTTTGATTTAGCGCACGCAATCGTCGACGTCCATTCAAGTTTCGAAAAATTGGAAATGGAATATTTACCCAATATTAAGTTATTTTATATTTTTTCTGCTCGCCTTCACAGGAGATTCATACAATATTAATGAATTTTGCGTTGTATATTTTTCTTAAAGATAAAATTAAATTTAAGCAGGCATAGAAACTATGACTTGTTTTATTTCGGCATCAACGTATAAATAAATTTTTTGTTTGACAATTCATCTTTCAAGACAAAAAAACTCCCAAACTATTGAATAATTTTATTAACGCAACATCGAGCAAGATTATCCGAATTACCAGAAGAAGTCAGGGACGTTGGGTAGGGTAATTATGGGAGAAGCTGGCGTTGAAATTAATGTTCATTCTGCAAATAGCGCTGACACTAACGGTTTTTCCAATTCCCAAACTGTCACAATCTAGCCAACATTTATTTACTATTGCAAATTGTTTCTTGTAGCAAATGTACATACGGAAGGAGAAGACGATGACATCACCAAACGCGAATTAGATGATATCCAACAAGATTTAGATGACCTACTATTTAACTTAGACAATTTCATTCAGGAAAATGAGTCGGAATTCGAAGGTTGTTTGACTACATACGTAATATATGGTACAGATTCGTATTAACTGCTTGCCTTTTTTTCTCTGTTTTCTTATAGACGATGACATAAACGATGATGATTTATGCAAGTCTGAAATACTTAAGGACTACATCACAGAGGGAGACTCTCCAACGATTAATTGGCATAACTTAGGGCCGTTTGTGCAGAACCTCGTCATAGATTTGAATCGTTTACGGTGCTTAAATAATCAGACAAACCAAGTGGTTAAACGTATACGCAAAATTACAACTGAAAGTTTATTAAATTCAGGTGTAGTATTCGATTCTCTTAATAACCACAAGTCACCAATAGCGCATCATCAACCCAAAAAATAATGATGAAACTTAACATAATATTGATGTATTGGTGTCTGTGGTTTTGGATTCATTTCAAATGCACTAAACAAACTGATTTTATTAGTGCAAATTGAGGGTGGAGACAGTGATGAATCCGATTTTTATTAACTGCCTTGGAAATACAAGATTCTAGTAGGATGTCATACACACCGGTACTTGTTTGACACATAAAAATGCAAATTTATATTAAATTGATCGAGGAAACGCAACGCGACCGATTCCAATTAATTCGTTAATAAGTTATTGGCCGTGAGTAAATTGGCTGGGTCTCAATATGCTCAAAGTATTTCATATATTAATTTCTTGTTTTATAATATAAAATCTTATTCAACGGGAACAAAGTCTTAATTACTTTTATCGTTTCGTAATTCCTTATTGTTGTTTTACATTAATTAATTAATTTTTTTTTGTTGCCTATTCAAGGTAGTTAATTTATTTACGCGTAGGCGTTTTGAATCAATTGAAAATCATTTTGTCGCAATTCAATCGTGGATGACATTTATCGTTTATATTATTATGATTAATTCTATAAACAATTAACGGCTGCTTTACATTGACTTAGTTTGTACGTCTATTAAGGAATTTTCGTTGCAATCCATGGTAACTTTCCGCTTCGCTTAAAATGATAATAATCGTAAGCTAATTTGCCCAATATTAGAATGATTAGCAGTGCTAGTATGATGTTTAATAGATCTAAGGGACGTATCGTTGATTCCACTTCCTGATAGCAAACGGATGTGCGCGTCAAGTCCAACACCTAGAAACACATCAATATTTATAAATAATGTTTATATAAAAAACAAACAATGGTTGATTATTTTTGCACATATTTTTGTCTTTTTATTTATTGGATGTTTTATTGGTGGCAATTTAACAGGTGTAAAATTCGAGGTGCAATAAAATGTTTTTTAAAACAATACGTACTGGTAACAACGCATTGGCGTTATCCTTCAAATTCGAGCAGCGCACATTTAGTACATCAACGATTTGATTCTCGTACTTCATGAGCATTTGCTGAAATCCTGGCGTAAAGTAGCAATCGCACTTCCATGGATTATCACCGAGCCGTAAACGTACAGCATCGGGCATGTTGGGATTTTGTTCCAGGGCATTATCGAGCGCATAAGTTGGCAACTAAAACAATAATTTTGTTAATAAATTATCAAACTAAATTGATTATTTTTACTTGTACTAATTGATTTCCTGTTAGCGATAATACACGAAATCTTTGTAACCATTTAGCGCCTTCTAGCTCTCCAATGGATCTAATTTCATTATCATCCAAGTACAATTCAAGAACGCTTTTGTAGAAGCGATTTGTAATCATCGGTTTAAAATCGCTGATGTGATTGCTAGCTAAATGAAGGATAGTTGTGTGATTTGGAAGCGTTTTTGGCATTTCATCTAATTGTCGATGCGAGCAGTTGACTTCAACAAACGGCTCCAAGCGTCCAGTCGTCAAGTCTCTGGAAACGTACGCTATGCGACAGCCGCATAATTTCGGACAATTAATCTGCGAATTCTAGCAATGACAATAATATTTTATTAAATTCCGTGGGACTAACGATTTTCGTATGTGTTGTATTGTAGAACAAAAGCGAATTAAATTATTGTTCTGATTTTTTTTAATAAAGGTGCAAGCAATATAGATTTTAAGTGAAGCGTGAAATAGTTTTACGCGTTCGAATTAAACGAATATGCATTGTTTTTGCATGATTCTTGATATTTTTTCATTCGTTTCTTCGTGGTTTACAACTGCTTTTCAATTGATACTACTCAAAAACATCTACATAAAGTTTATAGCGATTTTATAACTAAAAAAGCTCGGTTCATTTAAATTCGATTGAATCACCCGAAACAAATCCGTGTATCCATGTTTTTTTATTTTTCCAATTCATTCAATTTGATTAACAGGCACGCAAATGGGCAAAAAAGATAATTAAGTGATTTATTTTATGATCGATGGCTTAATTTAAATTTTTGCGATTTTGTGTTATCGCAATCGACACATTGCTGATTTATTTTAATTGGCAATTTGTACGGACACAATTTAAAATTAACATGGCTCATATCAACGCAGTATTTACTTTGATATACAATCTTATTGTAATTAATTTTATGGCAATAAAATTGTTTTGTATTTGTAGAGTTTTGATTTTGCACTTCAATTACGTATTAATTTATTGTTGGTTTTATAATTGAAGAGTTTGTTATTAACTAAATATGCTAAAATGATCAAAAATAAATAATTTACATTTGATATTGCTAAATTAAATTAGTAAGTTCTGTCTTATAAAGTAATCACTTTTGTATTGGTATGCTTACTTCTACTTGAATTAAAAATCAACAAAAGTATTGTAATTTGAAACAATGTGATAAAATATCCCCCCTAATATCACTAATTGTGATACAATTTGGATTGAATTTGCACTTAAATTGTAATATTATCTTACTATCTTTTGGATTGTCACAATGTAACAATAACCCTTTCAGTTGTGAATATTGTTGAATATCCAATGATGCTGCTTACCATTGAAAATTTGGCAATGGGAATGAGTGGTTTGTCGATGAATAAGCCCCCAAAGCATTTCAGCGATGCGAAATCATCGACGATTGATAAGTTCAGATTCGCCACCCATTCGAGATTCATTGAACAATTCCATCGGTTATCTGCAATACGTTTATGTTCAAGTTATTTAAACGAAACAAATAATACGATTTTTAATTTTTTTTTCATCCCGTGGGGAGGGAGTAAAAATTACATTTATCTGTTTTACTGAGCGTGTAATTTACAAAAAAAAACGTTATGCTTGTTAATTTTATGATCGGCTTATAGTTCTATAAAGCATCCATCGAACGACAAGTGTCGCATTTCGTGATATTGGGCCATTACGATGGCGTCGAATGTGTACCTCTGTTGCCTCGCGCTGGCATGTAAGTTCATCGCATCATCATCAATGCGCGTCCAACAAACAAAAAATATTAATTCCATTTTCCAGTTGTATTTATTAATAGTGGCAGTGGATTTCAAAATGAACAAATCATCGGCGAAACGGATAAGTTTTACTACCTCCTAGTTCGACAGAATGTTAGCACGGACGAGCTGCTCAACTATCTGGAGGCACTGATACCGAACGGCACCGAGCGAGATAATTACATCCGGCAAATTGGACAAGTCGGTTATGTGTTGCGGCTGCCGAAACTGGCCGGAAAGGGTACGTAAAATATATCTACATGACAAAATTATCAGTCATGTATAAATGTGATTTGCAGGCAAAGAAATGCACACATTCATGAAGAAGTTGTCGCATGGCAAACCGAGAACGGGTGCAAAGAAAAAAGGCATTGCGGGACCATCTGAAGACAGTCATGCAACCGCGCAGCCTAAGCTCTCGCCCGAAGCGGAGAAAATCCATCTACATCATTCTGATTTCAAGGATGTTAATGATTCTATGCTCCATACGCCTCCAGCGACAACACCATCAAAACTAGCGAAGAAGAAATCGCATACGTCCAAGCCAAAGATTGAAGAGCGACGTGATTTAGTTCCTTCTAATAATGCCAAGCCTCCCAACGCTCCGTCGGCGCGCAAAAAGGTGCAATCTACAGCGATACCATTGCCCAGCAACAATCCAGTGCCACTCCGTGAAGATCCCGTCCAATCAAAGCCTTCATCAGAGGCGGTATTGCCGGTTGTTCCACTGCCCGAGGACAAAGAGCTAAAACCAGCAACGTTGCACATGGATCCAAACGACCAGCCATCACAACCAATGGAAGCACCACAACCTGTAAACATGGGGGCAACCTTCCCAGACAAGATTCCCAACGAACAACCCGACTATGGCGGCGATGATGGTGATTACTATGACAATTCTTTCTCTCCGTACGTGCCGCCGGTAGATGGGGTCCGAATGGATGAGCCAAGCTTTGAGGGAATGGACTACCCCTCTGACAGCTCCTCCGAGTCGGAACAAGAACCTGAAATGATGGACAACATGCCTCCGCATATCATGCATGACATGCTTCCTCCCGCGACTGAAGACTTAGATGAACCGTACCCACCATTGAAACAGCCAGATATGACAAAACCACGTAACGATTTTCTCGCTTATCATCGTCATGGTCCTCCTAGTCCTCCTACAGATTTCTCACCCCCGGGTGCACCCATGTACCCACGCATGCCATCATATGGCGATGGTAACATTCTACCACCTGATGATGCCGATTACAAATATTCTATGAATGACGTACACAATATTATCAATAGTGTAATCGATCGGCTACGCCAGACGCCGGTACATCGATGCGTCGAAGGGGGGCAGCAAATGCAGCAACCAAGACTACCAGCAAGAGGAGGAGCAGGAATATCAACCGGATTGCGTATTGGTTTTGGGCATAGAGGCGGCTTATTCGGACTGCCACATCTTTCCTTCAAGACGAATCCACAATTTTACCAACAGATGGGTGCAGCATTACATCAGCAACACCTGGCTGACGGTTTCAAACATCACGAGTCTCATATGCTGCCCATGCCACCACCACCACCGTTATTTCATCCGCCTTCATTAAACTTCGGACTGGGTATGCATCATCCTCACATTCATCCACATTTACATCATCACCATCATTCTTTATTAGGTAATATCGACATGAACGCTGGCGGCTCACCACCTTTCATGACACCACCGCAGTTTGGATTTCAAACGAATATAGGTGGCGGCATGGGTATTACACCACCCGCACCACTTAAGGTTCAAACAGAGTTCAGAGTGCCGGTGCCGCATGTTAACATTGGTGGAGGTATTCGCGGCGGAATGGGCGGCGGCATTGGTGGCGGCGGAATCGGTGGCGAAATCGGCGGCGGTATGGGTAGCGGCCGAATCGGTGCCGGCATTGGCGGCGGCATCGGTGGCGGCCGAATCGGTGCCGGAATTGACGCTGGCATCGGTGGCGGTCGAATCGGTGCCGGAATTGACAGTGGCATCGGTGGCGGTCGAATCGGTGCCGGAATTGGCAGTGGCATCGGTGGCGGTCGAATCGGTGCCGGAATTGACGGCGGCATTGGTGGCGGTCGAATCGGTGCCGGAATTGGCGGCGGCATTGGTGGCGGCAAAATCGGTGGTAGCATCGGCATCGGTAACGCAAGAATCGGTGGCAGCATCGGTGGCGGCATTAAAACAAACGGTGCTATTGGTGGCCCAGAGACAATGACATCGCTTCCAGGTTTTAAGGTAAATACAGGTTTCGAGGCACCGATGGTGAGTTTACCGCATATACGCGCTGAGCTGAAACCGCCACGACAGGTTCTCATTCAAACCAGCACGCAGCCGAACATGATAACAGTAGGTAAGCATCGTTTGCCGTTCTGGCTTCGTCCACACCATCACAATCATCACAATTTACATTTAGGTGCCGGTATTCATCTGGGTAGCCACGAATTACATCATCATACATCCATCGGTAAGGGTAAAAACAAACATACTCATCATATTCATGATCCTCATATTGAGTTACCAGGTGATCAAATAGCGACAAAGGGCAATTTCGAATGAACGACAAGCGAATTTGGTGTGTGCGTGGTGATTTGATGGCAATATACACACCATTAATAATTACATATACCTATAGTGTTGTAATATTTTAACATAACATACAATTTATTGTACTCACCAGATAAATAAATTCTGTCTAAAGTAGCTGGCTGTTTCAATCGTGCGGGGAGCCGATCGAGCGAATTGTTACGCAAATCCAGCACGCGTAAATGCTGCAGGTGCTGGTAGAAGTTGTCGGATAAGCGAGCCAGCGTCGAATTGTTGATTATCAACACCTACCAAATGTAACATGTTATTAATAATACACAAGTTGTGATATTTAATTAATCGCATCATCATACTTTCAAATTGTTATGCATTAATGGCGATCGTAAATATGTGAAGTTGCTGTTAAGTATCGTTACATTTTCCAGGAGTGGTAACTGCTTTAGCATATTATTTAAATACAACGTTGTATTATCGTAGTTACATAATAATAAAGATGTAGCATCCTTGTAACGATCATCAATCTGTCGATTGCAATTCAATGATTGATTCATCGCATTGTAAATGCATCCGTTTATCGTAGTACAGCCAAGTACAACGTCGATCAACACTAGTCTGAAAATAAATAAATAAATTAACAATACAATAATAATTTAATTAGCATATATATATTATACTCACAGCAGTAGCGTGCATGCTTTAATGATTAACATTAAATGGTGTGTCGAATGATGTTTGCGTCTTCAGAACGTGCACGACAGTCGCATGGAAATGGAAAATGTATTGTATATGAGTACGAAATATAATAAAGATGAAAGAAGCGCGTCGCGCAAATGCAAAAAACTGTTTACTTTGCATCTACAATACAACAACATGTAACCTCCTAGCGCAAATACACCGTTGAATCTGGATGGTTGTTATTAAAGCCGCTCATCTGAATTGGGTTTTTTTTAGTGCGATGCTGCTGCCCAACAAGTAAAGTAGAACATTGAAGGATAGTCAAGGTAAAATGCTTTTTAAGGTGTACCAATTACCTAAAACTGCTAATTATATTATAATAAAACAGCTCATTTCTTATTTATCGCTGCTCTTGCACTCTCTCACTTTTAAAAAAATTATACATATGGTACAGCACCACATTCATACACATTTTTATTTAAAAGGCGAGTAAACACATTAAAACCGCGTGTCAATAATATACGTGCAATGTCGTAACGACAGCAAACGCATTTATGTAAACAAAATTTGAATGAATATGCATAAAAAATTAATTAATTTTGCAATCAAAAATTATTTGCGCAAGTCTCAATAATGTTATTATTATTTTTTAGAAATCACTAATTAGTGGTTATTAAAACAATTGCGCAAACTCTTATGTGTATAAATCTTAATATAAAATTTTTATGGGCGCAATTTAGCGGAGAGATAACGTGCACGAGGATTTCCAGCGCAAGTATAAACAAATTATATAATGCTAAATAAAGAAATTGCAAACAATAATAATAATAAAAGAATACGTGAATTGTTTGCCATTATCGAGTTAATTAACTGCAGAGTATTTTTTTTTATTCTCGAGAAATTAAAACAGCATCGTTAAATAATCTATGTGTGTGTGTGTGTGTGTATGCGATACAATGGAATATATCTTCAAGGAAAACTTATTTTTTTCTTACCTTCATACCAAATATTTAACATTACGTGAATGGATAACAAAAAAAAAAACAAGCAGCACGATAATGTGAGTTTTAATCTGAAAAATTTTTATTTCACCATTCAGTTAATGCAATGAGTGAGTGATAATTAAAACAATAAATATACCTGAAATTACAAAAAAAAACAGTAGCATTAATAAAACATCGTCAACATCATATTTTATTATTTTTTAGCATTTGATAGCTCGTAAACATTGCCAGCGTCCGCATACAACGCCCGAAGGCATTCCTGCCCCAAATGCGTGTCTTTGTGCGGATGCGTCGAAATCCTACAATCAAATTTATATGTATATATTATTAATGCAAAAAAAAGTGATTTAATAATTACATGTGAAATGTATCCAACGCCTGCCGTAAAATATCAATGCCGCTATCGACCTGCTGATTATCCATGCACATAAATCCGGCCGCATATTGTTCCTCGCTGTTTTTGAGCAGCTGAACGCGCTCGTCGAGTCGCACCCGATTCTTGCATCGAGGACACTTTACGGCATCATCCTTGGCTGGAAGCGTAAACAAATTGGTGCACTTACTCGTCGGACATCTGCAATAAAGAATTAATTTCTATTTAAAAAAACATAACCTTTAAATGAAACGTCAAATAAGTAATTAAATTAAATTATATAGTAGTACCTCACTCGTTTGCTTAACGTTGCCAAACCATTATCTACCGTTGGCCAATTCTGCATGCATGCCATGCAATTGCATTTGAACCAGTAGCGTCCCTTGAGGTATTCCTGACGCTGCTGAAGAGTTTTACGCGTAAATATTGGTCCGTAATTCTCGCTAATTTCATCGCCCGGTTGAAATGGTTGTGTGGCGCGTATTACAATATTCTTACCGACGAAATACCTGTATGACATAAGCAATGCATCAATGTGCTAATGTGATGGGAATATTAATCACCTGCACACGGAAGGGCTGCAGCTGTGATTGAAAAGTGCAACGGTCGGATAGATTGCGACGCCGATGTAGTTGGCAATCGTGTTGCGAAATCGATGCGTTTGATTGCTGCATTTCGTTTCGTAAATTTCGTGTGCGTTAAATTGTAGCATTTGTAAGTGGTAAAGTAAAAGTTCACCCACACCCAGCTGATTCTCATTGGGAACGACTAGAAAACGCTCTCGCTAAATTATGTTATACATTCTAGAAACAATCACATTTATGCGTGATCTAATAAGTTTTCGACTTTTTGAAACCTTTTTTATTAGTGTTTTACTCTTTGCTATTTTAATGTAATTTTTTTCTATTTTTTGCGAGTATTTGCCACACTTTCACAGTTTTTTGCTACTTTTTTACAAAACTTTCTGCTTTTTTACAACTTTTCCCAGTTCTTACTATATTTTCGTGTTTTTTTAACAAACTTTTTACGACTTTTTGTTATTTATATTGTTGTTTCTTGTTGTTTTTTGTAAAATTTTATAAAAAAGGTAGAAAAATATCAAAAAAACAACAAAAATTGTAAAATTCAAGGAAAAATGCAATAATGAACACAAACAAGTTGTAAGAAATGCAAAAAACTTGTAAAAAATAAGAAAAAGTCGCAAAAAATGTAAAAAAAAACTTATAAAAAAGAAAGAAAATAGTAAAAAACGTAGAAAATGCAAAAGAAGACAAATAAATTGTAAGTCGGAGGCTTATCAGACGACCCATGTATAAATATGGTACCATTATCGTCGATGTAGCCGAAATATCCGCTCTTCTGTAGGCAGCGCAGTAAGAATGCAGCCATCAACGTACGCTGCAGATAATCATCCGGTTTGCGTTTGTCGCTGAGCGTACACAATCCGTAGATGCGCTCCTCCAGCGAGCGATCGTTCTTGATGTCGTAGATGCGTTCGGCCGTATGCTGGGTGACCATACGCAGTGCGGTGTGTGAAAGTACACTCATCCCGGATCCAATTAGCAGATCTAGAAACTTGCATTCGTGCTGGTGATAAGATTGCACAGCCGCATCGCGACACTCAAGCGTACAGAAGGCCACGTTTGAGCATTCCGGACAGCCGACCGGTGCCTCCAATCTGTAAGAAATCGCATTAAAGTTGTTGTGGCATTTCATTGTTTGCGATTCGTCGCATTGTTTAAAAGTGAAAAAAAACGACCCACTTTATATATATTATATGAATCGCTCTTACATCGTTTCTCTTATAAATAACAACGCAATAAAATCATCTTGCAATGCAGTGATTTATTGATATATTGCAACGCTTGATGCGCAATCCAACGTATATATGTATGAATAATACAGGACATAGTTCGCTCACTGACAAAGGGTGTAGATAATTAATAAAAAAAAACATACACAAATCGTTTTATTTTAATTGAGCGTACGCGAATTATTGTTTGAAATCAAGCAATTATCGCATCAGCATTGCCAGTCAAGTTGTATTATTTCGGATGCATTGTATTAATTAACTTACCGTTCAAAACAATGATGACAATGCGTTCCAAAACAATCAGGTAGAAGACAGGCGGCGTAAGGTGGCTCGCATGCAATCACCTCGCCTGTTGCTATCGCCTCGCCGGCTACGACATATCGGCCTTTCTCATCGCTCTGCTTCACCAGCATCTTATCGCTGGCGTTCAAATACGTCTTGTGCGCGGATTTGATCTCCGGTTGAACGCGTCGCGATACATTTTTTACTTCCTTATACGATGCCTTAACGCTTTCTTTGAGTAGGCTGATGCGCTTCACATCGCCGATTAGTAGTTTTTCAGCGAGCTGTGCTGAAACACCAGCGCGTTTATCCTCCCCGATCGCTTTGTAGCAAATTGTCATCCGCCAGAATGCGTCCGCTTTGTATGAATTGTGCAGCCCCTCTTTCATTGCCATTTGAATGTCGTGCAGTGCATTGGTGTACTGTTTAAGCCGCATTAATATCTCGGAGCGAGTAAATAACGCCAGTGCTAGCGATGCACCATTATCAACACTCGGATTTTCACCGGTTTTTGGTGATCTTAGTACGCTTTGACTGGCAAACATTAATGCGCGTTGATTATCTCCACTTTTATACGCTTTTTCTGCATCCAGTCGACGTGCCTGCGCCACCTCAGCGCTCTTCCGACGATAGATTTCCTGCACATGTGATAGCGTTCCCAGCACGACATCTTTAACCTAGAATTTTCATCACCGTATGATTAAATTTAAACATTGTACGCTGTGGCAACTTACAGTGGGATCGCTGTAAATGATTCGAATGCGTTCGTGATCGCTTTTCAATTTACCAAATACGGTATGAATCCATTTGTCGCCGGCCGTCTGCGCCACACTATCGGCGAATTGCAGAAAGAAGCCTTTCTCGTTCGATTGCAGTGTTTTCTCGCTGCATATCGTCATATACGCTTTATTCGACATGGTTTTTATTGAAAAACGTGCTCGTGCGATGCCACATGATACGGTGTAAAGATAGTTTTCTGATGCTATAATTAAAAGGAATGGTGAGGAAGTTTATTTTCGTATTAATACATTGGTTTATGACTGTTAACTAGTTTAAAACCATAAAATGTTTGCAAAAGCTTATTACTACACATAGTATCACTAAAAATAGATTTTAATTACATATTTATTTGAATATTTTAGATAATATTTATTTTGTGTCTTGTTTTGCCATCTATATGAAAAAGCTTAAAACTCCATAATCAATTTTACAGGTGATTCAAAACATATTAGTTCAACTACTCTTTTATAGATGTCAGATATAAGCAACCCAAATTTTATATTTTTATTTAATTAATTTAGCACATTTTTTTAATTATTAATATAAATAAAGATCTTAAGCAATTAAAATTATTTATTTACAGCATTGTAACATCAAAAACATCAAAATATTCATTAAAATTTCCCTTACTGCAAATTCTGATAAAAATCTTTCTAATCGATAATATTTAATAAAAATTACATCGACAATGAGAGGAACTATATCTGCAGGCATTACATTGAACGTAAATTTAATTGCTGCACTTATAAATGCAAATTTTTGCGATAAATAAAAATTATAGGTTAGATTTAGTATCATGGTAGAGGTCGCGAATGTCGCGTTTTTATCAAATATGTCGGTTATTGGTTATCATATGTCATAACATGCGTCAAGTACTTGTGTGCGTTCAAGTAAATTGAAATAAAAGTAGTGATTATTTAGAAATGAGCACAAATGGTATAATAAATGATGCTATATTAATAAAAAATAAAAATATTGGTGCAATAGTAATGATTGACAAGGATGAGAATGCTGAAAATTCGGACGAGATTGAAAAGAAAATAACAGATCGCGACTTGCCATTGAGTTTTAATCAAGATAGGCATGTGGAGACGATCGAGGGCATACAATTTTATACGCAGACATGGCGAATGAAGGAGCGTGTAAGTGTTTGTTGTAAATTGAAATCTAAACATAACCTCAATACATTGCCTTTCCAGATGAAAACTGTGAGCGTTGCTTTAGTTTTATGCTTAAACGTTGGTGTTGATCCGCCCGATATCGTTAAGACACAACCGTGTGCGAGATTAGAATGTTGGATAGGTAATTGCGTCACTTTTCTGTTGACTTTTTTTGCTATATCAGTTTAATTGCGCAGATCCCTTATCACTATCGCCTCCAAAGGCGCTCGAAGCAATTGGTGCTAATTTACAAAAGCAATATGAACGGTGGCAGCCTCGTGCCAGATATAAGCAATCGCTAGATCCAACCGCCGAGGAAGTAAAGAAGCTGTGTACCTCACTGCGACGCAACGCAAAGGAAGAACGTGTTTTATTCCATTATAACGGTCATGGAGTTCCTAAACCAACCGCAAACGGTGAAATATGGGTATTTAATAGGGTAAATTTACAACATAATTAACTAAATGCATTAATCAATATTTATTCATTATATTAAAGACTTATACGCAATATATTCCACTATCCGTTTACGATTTACAAACGTGGATGGGTGCGCCTTCTATCTATGTATACGATTGTTCAAACGCTGGAATCATCGTAAAATCATTCAAGCAATTTGCCATCCAGCACGAAAATGAATACGAAGTAAATATGCGTGCGTATGAATGGAAACGAACGTACTGACTAATCGATAATTTTGCAGCAAAGCCGCGGCAATCTGTCGACGCCACCCTCGTTTCGCAATTGCATCCAATTAGCGGCATGTGATGAGACACAGGTACTGCCAATGAATCCCGACCTACCAGCAGATTTGTTTACATCGTGCCTGACGACGCCAATTAAGGTCGCGTTGCGCTGGTTTGTCATGCAGTCCACGTCCAAGCTGGTCCCAAAAGTTACAATGGATTTAATTGATAAGTTAGTTAATTGTGTGATAACATTAATGATTTTTTAATTAACGATTAATCGATTATTTAGAATTCCGGGACAGATAACTGATCGAAGAACGATGTTGGGCGAATTAAATTGGATTTTCACAGCAATAACTGATACAATCGCGTGGAATACGCTGCCACGAGATCTATTTCAGAAACTGTTTCGTCAGGATTTGCTTGTCGCAAGCCTCTTTCGCAACTTTCTTCTAGCCGAGCGCATTCTACGCTCGTGTGATTGCACACCCATCTCCTCACCTGCACTACCATCCACATATCAACATCCAATGTGGCAGGCGTGGGATCTTGCGTTAGATTTAAGCCTCGGACAGTTACCAGGAATACTCGAGGATGATAAACAGTTCGTTCATCTGCCATTCTTCGAGGAGCAATTAACTGCATTTCAAGTTTGGCTGGAATTGGGCTCGGAGGAGCGTAATCCACCCGAACAGTTACCCATTGTGCTGCAAGTGCTACTTAGTCAGGTGCATCGTATGCGTGCGTTAGAGTTGCTCGGAAAGTTTTTGGATTTAGGACCGTGGGCGGTTAATTTAGCGCTATCGGTGGGAATATTTCCCTATGTGTTGAAATTGCTACAAAGCTGTGCGAAAGAATTACGTCCTTTGTTGGTATTTATTTGGGCGAAAATCTTGGCAGTTGATAATGTAAGTTATTAAACCAATCTACTCAAAGATTAGTTATTTATTTCATTTATTGTTTATCAGACATGCCAAGCGGATTTAGTGCGCGACACTGGCCACAAATACTTTCTATCTGTACTTCAAGACACCACAATTAATGTGAGTTTAATCAAACTATTAATATAATATGAGTATTAATCTTTTTTTAATTATAATAAAGTCGGAGCATCGCACGCAAGCCGCTTTTGTGCTGGCTTGTATTGTGAATGACTTTCGTGACGGCCAAGAGGCAGCAGTTCAGGGCTCGTTAGTTAGTATTTGTTTGGAACAATTATCAGATCCCAGTCCACAATTAAGACAATGGGTGGCAATTTGTTTAGGACGCTTGTGGGATAACTACGAGAAGGCGAGATGGACGGGCGTGCGAGATACGGCGCACGAAAAATTGTATACACTACTACGCGATCCCTGCCCTGAGGTATAGTATTGTAGTAATTATCTACAAACTTTTCTAGCTGATAATGATTAAATCTAGGTCAGAGCTGCAGCAGTGTACGCGCTTGGTACGTTCGTAAACTCGGTAACCGAGCGATCCGAACACGCCAATAACATCGATCAATGTGTGGTAATGACACTGATGAAGTTTGTCATTAATGATATGAGTCCGATGGTACGCAAGGAACTCGTCGCAGCTCTTCAATGGGTTGTTTTAGCTTTCGAACACTCATTCCTCAGTGTTGCAATGCATGAAGCGAATGTGCATGAAGGACGCAGCAATACGCCGCCGAGTAATCCAGGCTTAAAACGCATTGGTAGTCGTGATCGTCTTCGTGTGATGTCACCGTCAGCAAGTCACAGCTCGGGTATCGATCATGTCGATTCATCCGAGAGGTTGCAGCGTGTGGCGTCTAGTTCGTCGATCAGTACAATGGGTCATCACGGCGTGCTTTCGCATGGTTATACGGGTAGTTTAGGAACCCTTCCCGGATCGACGTTTGGGCCCTATACGAAATTGTGGAGCGGATTGAATACGCTTGATAACGATCCTCATCCGGAGGTGTCGAAATTGGCGAATGTAGTTACCGCGTATATACGGAATCAGATTCGTGTTGAAGGCACTGATGGACGGTTGGCGTCAAGTGTCAGTTTACCTCCTAGTCCAAATCGTACCTCGTATCTGGCGGAAAGTCCGCCCACGATGCATTCCAGCACGGATTTGCAACGTTTAGCAGCTAGGTTTGTTAATAACTTTGAAATTTTTAGTTTCTAAATTAAAGCTATTTATTTTTTTATTGTTTAGAGGTGCGATGGCAATGGCAAGAACAAAACGATATGTACCAAATACAATAAATGAAGAGGAAGATCGTGATAGTAAGCGAAAACCTCTAGTAACAACGCAATTCATTCCATGGTCGTGTAAGCAATTTGCACAGCCGGTGATGAAAGAGAAAAACGGTGACGTTGAGTCGAAAGTTTACTACGAACGAGAATGGCGTTACACAAGGTTTGATTAAATTAATAACAATTAATAACATAAATCATATTTTTTTATGTTCATTTCATAGGAATATGGCAATACGTGATGATGCGCTCGAAGAGCAAATACGTGCGGTGAAAAGTCGCCTGGAATCGCAGGTATTCAACACACGTACGCAAGCACCTCCATCGATTGTACAATTTCATCCATACGAACAACAAATCGCCGTTGCTGGCAAGGATAATTTCGGGTAATACAAATATTTTGTTAGTTATCATTGCGTTTATAATCATTTTTCATTAATGTAGTATATGGGATTGGGGTACGGGCGCTAAATTATCGTACAGCTCTTACAAATCCACGAAAAATGCAAACACGCGCATCACATCGCTGAATTGGGTGAATTCACACGATATGGCGCTATTGATGGCGAGCGGTGATGATGGCTCGGTGAAGATATGGAAGCCGAACGGTAATCGGGAGGCAATTCTAGTCACAGCATGGCAGGCGCACGAGGAACTCTTCATTTCTAATCGACTTTGCAACAATGGTAGTATTTTAATTTGATATTTGAATGTTGATTTACATGTTAATTAATCTATTTTAAGCAGTTTCAAGTGGTTTGTTGGTGAATTGGGAGCAATACTCGCAGTCGGTGATAACTGCAGGTGATACACGAGTGATACGTTTCTGGGATGCGAATAAGGAACTCCATACGTTTGATATGCAAACTGGTGCCGATTGTTCGGTTACGTGCTTGGATTCCAGTTACTCTGGAACGACGAATGACGGCGACGTTTATCTTCCGAAGTACGACGACTACGGTCTGACGATGATGAATACTCGTAAAAATAATGGGAATTGTTTCGACAGCGGTGGCGGTGATGAGATACGTTCCGGTCTTGTTGTAATTGGCTGTGCGGATGGTGGTGTGCGTGTGTTTGATCGTCGTTGTGCACCGAATGAGGCGCGCATTAAAACGTGGCTGGAGCATTCGCATCAAGTACTTGGCGTACAATTGAAAGGGAACAAGATTATTAGTGGCAGGTTTGTTAATATTACCTCTCACATTGTGCGATTATTTCATTATTTTGCAAATTTTTAGTACTTATGGTGATGTTAAAATCTTCGACATTAGAAAAAATGAGTCGATATTGAGTACACAAGCGATTGGAACACAAAATATGACGGCGATATCGCTTCATAGAAAAGCTGATACTTACGCATGGTAAGATTTCGATTCAATTTCATCTCAATTGGTTATATTCGTTAATGTTTTTAGCGGTTCGGCGAACCAAACGATAAGTATACACCGTTTAGATGGTGAATGCTTAAATGTAATTAAATTCTACGAAGGCTTTATGGGTTATCGCATCGGACCTGTAAGCTGCTTATCGTATCACCCACACAAAGTGGCGCTGGCCACCGGAACAACCGATTGTTCAATTAGCGTATACTGCTTGGACAGTCGTAGATGACACGGGTCTATATCCTAGGTAATATTAACCGGACTATTGCGCACGCAGTAGTCCCTCATTGTTATTAATTGATGATTGGGTGCAGGTGCTAATGAGACCATGCACGCAATTTTAATTGTTATTTAATCTTAATCGTTGTGAGCGAATTGGAAATGGTTTCGCACACTGTTTTTTTTTTTAATTTATATATATATGTATAAATATTATTTGCGTGTCCGAAATGACTATTAGAAAACGCCATATTGTTGCTTTGATGGGTGAATGGAACATTATCACATTATACTCCTATAAAAGTGCATTTATTTTCGCATCCGAAACCATTCTTAATTGGCTCGTCAAGGGACTGTTAAGGTATTTTAATTTCTTCATCTATTTTCTTTGTATAAATAACAATTCCAATCGTAAGTTATTTTATAGCAATTTATATGTGTGTATAAATACTAGTGTCGTTATTAAGTTTTCTTATAATTTTATTATTAACTTTTTTCTTCTTCAAACAGATCACTTATAAATTGTTGTATAATAGTGCCATAATAATTTTTCGTATAAAACTACAAATGTGTTAATAATTCTGAAAAAAGGTATCCATACAAATGAGGCTTTAAATATGAGATTATAGCTAGATAATGAACAACCAGTGAAATATAATTAATAATATTGCATGCAGTTTGCAATATAAATACAAAATACAAAAAAACGGTTGTTGCATAACATTATTAAAAATTACTGAACATTTTGTTTTTCTCCTTTTTAAACAATCTTCATTTTGTATAAATATTTTAGAAAACAAATAAAATTAATATTATTTTTTAAAGTAGTTAAATACGTTTTATTATTTATTTTAAATTCAAATCCAAACCGCCTAAAAAATGTCCCATTAGGTTGGCAATTAAACTGAAGCTAGTAACGTCTGTAACAGCTGATTGGTTAATTTTCAACTTCATTATTGTTTGGAATTCAAAGAAGATTTTAACGAAATATGGATAAAAGTAAAGAAAAGGAGCCGGTTGCACGTCCGGTTGTTGCTAGAACACCCTCCGAAATACAACGATTAAAACTCGAGAAACTAATGAAAAATCCGGTACGTACAAAATTGTTAAATTATTCAAAAATGTAATAGGCTGTATTTCTAGGACAAGCAAATATTAATACCTGAAAAACCCAAGGAAAGAGGCGCTCCAATCATCCCTGACTTTGTTAGAAATGTAATGGGATCAAGTGCAGGTGCTGGATCAGGCGAATTTCACGTTTATAGGCATCTGAGACGTAAGGAATATGCAAGGCAACATTACATGAATGAGAAAGCTCGCTGGGTATTGATATTGATCATATATATTCGACCAGTTAATTAATAATTATTCTGTAGGAAAAAATGGAATCAGAATATCATGATAAGTTGGAGGAAAATAAACGTAAGGCGGATGATCTTACAGCGAAAAAGCGAGCGAAACGACAGAAAAAGAAACTCAATCGTAAGAAACAGAAAGGCAACAAAAATGTAAAGAAAGAGAGTAGTAGTAGCTCTAGCAGTAGTGAAGCTGAAAGTGATTCCGATGATAAGCAAGACGTTAAGAATGAAGAAGAAGAAACACAAAAAGATGAAGAACACGAATCCAACAACGATAATCAAGAAAGTACTTCCAGTGGTAAGGACAACGGTGATGTAGACAATGAAGCAAATTCGAACGATTAAATACTTTTTACATTTTACAAAAAAATACATTTATTTCCATAATAAAACAACATTATGATCACGTTCAAGCTGATCCTCAAGCTGTTGCGAACTCACACCGCTCGAACAACAAATCTCATCCAAACTGGCACCACCATTCAACGTCTTTTGCACTCCGGACGGCTCCCCTAGCATCACCGGATACTTATTAATCCGTCTAATTAGTCCTTCGAGCACGCCGAATTGAATCAGCTTACGCTCGTTAATCCACAAACTCGATGGATTCATTCGCAAGCACAAATCGCGCACGGTTGTACCACGCATCATCGCTGCGTACATACGAAATACATCACGTAGTGATGGTAGTTGACGCTGTGATTTTGCTACATATTTAAGACAGCGCGCTTGCAGATCGTTGTCCTGTGCTAAGTAGCGCAGCTTTGGTGTTGTGCAATACACGTTGCCGTATTGAAAGAGCGGTATGAGAGCAATAACGCCGTAGTAGATTAAATTTTGCACGCACGCCTTTACTAGGTTGTTTTCGACGTCGGATAATGAAGCGATACGTGCAACATGATTGAATCCATCAATATACGGGGCAACTGCGTGCGTTGTTAAATCCCATTGCTTATCAGGTAGAGGTTTAACGAAGATTGGTACCTGATGATCGCATACAATTGTTGGATCGTTTCGTACCTTAACAACCTTTAAGTGTGTTGTATTTGGCCCTTCAGTCAAAGCACATTCTCCTAAAATAAATTCAATTAGCTTCCATTCCATTTAATGTATGACACCAACCTTTGGTATTCAAGTCTTTCAACACTTGCTTTAATATCGGTGCTAGTTTCACAGCGCAACAACCATCTGATAGAAAGTTGCTTTCCAGCTCCATTGCAATTAAATACTCTGAAAACTTCATTACGACCGATTCGTAATGTACAGTTCGCGATGTACTGTCACATACAAAACACAGATTGAAGTGGAATGCATTGCGTGCATATTTCTTGTCGTCAATTCGTACTGGAAAGCCTAGTATTTTATAATCTGTAAGCGTACTAAAAAAATTCAAGTTTTCATTATTAATTTCTCAATGATGAATGAGGTTTAGCTTACATTGTGATTGTACTACGTTGTAGTTCTGCTTTGGTAATGATATAAACGCTAATACTATCAAATAACTCCTTCGATATAAAATTTTCTGGGACCTGAAATCGTTCATCATTAGTTATTGCCCCAAATTGTTGCCTTACGTTTACAAGACCTGGCATGTAATGATTGGACCAGCAATCGGATGGAATTCGCAGAAAAATATGCATCGTATTGGACCTTTTACGTATACATCGCCTTTTTTAATTTCTTCCAGTTGCATTTTGTGAAATATTTTAAGGTTAGTGCTGACAGATGAAGTTTATGGATTTCGAGTATGTTCCCATGCAGGCATTAATTGCATCAATTGTGTGGTTGATGCGTTTGTAATATATGTATTGAAAGGCAAATTTATGCGCGCATTAAATGATACGGAACGGATTTCTGCAGTCAATACGCATTTTGCATACAACGGAATGAAAGTACATGTCCCGTGATCGCAAAACGCCAACAATTACATGATAAAATCCCCCAAATATCTTTGTTAAATGCATTGATTTTAACATTTTATTAAAATAATTACAATTTAGGCAAATATTTAAGTAAAACACTATGAATTTTTAATTGATTTAATAATTTTAGAGCCAAAATAAAATGTTGCATCATAATAATTATGTTGGTAATATTTAAGTCACTCAAGTGGTTGTTTTCTTATCCGTCATCAACAAAGCAGCTGATCTAGTGCGTATTAACGTTAAAACCTTATTCAACTGAACTCACACTTGTATAGACTAATTAAAAAGACAATTAACATATTTCTACACATAAATCAATTAACATGGAACGATCGGAGGGTGATTTAGCCGAACGGCATGGAAGGTAAAAAACAAATGCGTACGTTCCCACAATTCTAAAATTAATGTTTTATTTTTTTTCTTAGTTATCTGTTATTGAGGCATGCCAGCCAAAACTCGTTGGACGAAAGTAGCCAAAAACATACACCACGATCAACAGCAAAAGAAAAATATCCTTATCATAACTACAGTCACACGATTAAGGCATTTGATTTTATTAATTATATGCGAAAGTGAGTACAATGCGCTTTACATAACACGTGATTGATTTTATGAATATTCAAACAGGCAACAGCAGCTATGTGATGTAACATTGGTGGCGGATGATGTCGAAATTCCAGCGCATAAAATGGTGTTGGCCGCGTGTTCGCCGTATTTCTATGCGATGTTCACCAGCTTCGAGGAGAGCAAGCAGGACAAGATTACGTTGCAGGGCGTCGATCATCAAGCGCTAATGCTGATCATTGAATACATTTACACGTCTGAGGTGCAAGTTACTGAGGAAAATGTACAAGTGCTTTTACCCGCTGCGAATTTACTGCAGCTGACTGATGTGAGGGATGCATGTTGCGATTTTCTACAGTCACAGCTCCATCCAACGAATTGTTTGGGCATACGAGCCTTTGCTGACCTACATGGCTGCATGGAATTGTTATCGTACGCCGAATCTTACATTGAACAACATTTTATGTAAGTGAAATGTATTGTTATTTATGCACACAAAAAAACAATGATTTAAGTGTTTTTTATATGCTTTATCACATCTAAAAATAAGTCATTGGATATTAATTACTTGCCAAGAGATTTCCAGGAAGTCATTACAATAAACAATAAAAACGCTGTAGTAGATAATTTAATCAGTTGTTAATTAAGTGAAATTGTTTATTTCGCAGGGAGGTGGTTGAATGTGAAGAATTCCTTTCGCTCACCCATCAGCAGGTGTCGAAATTGATATGCAGCGATCGATTAATTGTTCCCACGGAGGAAAAGGTGTTCGAATGTGTGATTAGTTGGGTGCAACACGATTTGGAATCGCGCAAAGAGCAATTGTCCGGTCTGATGGAGCATGTTCGGCTACCCCTGCTCTCGCAAGAATACCTAATGCAGCGCGTCGAAGAGGAGCCCCTGCTGAAATCGGATCTGCAATGCAAGGATTACCTAATCGAGGCGTTCAAATATCACCTGTTGAAGGGCGATTCGAAAATCACATTCAAAACGCCACGAACGAAGCCTAGACAACCTGTTGGCCTGCCGAAAGTTTTATTAGTTGTTGGAGGTCAAGCACCAAAAGCGATACGCAGCGTTGAGTGTTATGATTTTAAAGAGGATCGATGGTATCAGGTCGCTGAGATGCCCACCAGACGATGCAGGTATGATTTCATTTTTTATTATAAAACAAATTCGTTATTCTGATGATTATCTGTGTTTTAGGGCGGGCTTGGCGGTGCTCAATGGAAAAGTGTATGCAGTCGGTGGCTTTAATGGGTCGCTGCGCGTTCGTACCGTAGACGTATACGATGCTGGTTTGGATCAATGGAGTACGTGTACGAGTATGGAAGCTCGTCGGTCAACGCTCGGCGTCGCCGTGCTGGGGAATTGTATATATGCTGTTGGTGGTTTTGACGGCTCCACTGGGCTTAATACCGCCGAAGTATACAATCCCACAACGCAATTGTGGAAGGCGATTGCGCCGATGTCGACGCGACGTAGTAGTGTCGGTGTGGGTGTTGTTAATGGTTTGTTATATGTGGTAAGTTGCAAGTCATTATTTTACAGAATTACATTAAAAATATTATAATATTTTGTCACGTTTTTTTATTTTAATGCGCATTTATTGTTGCGTTTTAGGTTGGCGGTTACGATGGTGCTTCCAGACAATGTTTGAATTCTGTTGAATGTTATAATCCGGAGACGGATACTTGGAAAAATGTACCTGATATGGGATATAGAAGAAGCGGGGCTGGTAAGTTTTGGCTTCACTATTTTTATAGGTCTAGTTGCTAAAATTATTTTCTTAAATAGTGGCTAAAATATAAATTTAATTTCCTTAACATCTCTCCAGTTAGTTTCATATTGCTTCTTTAAGTTTTCATATAATTCAATCCATTTTCACGTACTTTTATTAGAGAGTTGGCTTAATTAGACATGCAATATATATTAAAAATCCTACCTTGTTTGCACTGGAAAATACCCCATACAATTAAATTATATAACAGTTATTAAAAATGTGTCTTATCACAAGAGTACCCTGCGGTGTACTAATAATTTAGTAGCATATATGGGGTATTTTCTACTGCATTATAAGGTAGGATTTTTAAATTTATATTTAATGTTTTTATATTAAATGCTTTGTGTCATGCATACTTTGCACATGCCACGTGGTGGCCTTGGTATTGTGAGAGTATTAAAATTCATTTAATAATTTATTACATTTTTTAGGTGTTGGTGTACTTGATGGCATTTTATACGCGGTGGGTGGTCACGATGGTCCATCCGTGCGAAAATCGGTGGAAGCATTTGATCCGGCAAAGAGCGTATGGACGTCAGTCACCGATATGACGCTGTGCCGACGTAACGCCGGTGTGATTGCAATCGGCGGTTTACTCTACGTAGTTGGCGGTGATGACGGCTGCTGTAATCTATCCAGCGTTGAAGTGTACAATCCGAAATTGGATACGTGGTCGATGTTGCCGAGCTCAATGAGCATTGGACGTAGCTATGCGGGCGTAGCTATAATCGATAAACCTATATGAAGTTTAGCAATTGCTGGTAATGGGGTCAATAATGGTGGTCGTTATGCGAACTGCTCGGAGGAGAATAGCAGCGCGGAGGGCGCTGTTGGATTCACCGTCGATCGGGCGCAGCCCTCCACGTCGAAGACGTACGAGAATGTCTACGATGCCATCAATAGTGACCCCTCTACCAGCAATGCGCAACCGAATGAGAATATTTATGAGAGTATTGAAGACTTACGCAGACAAAATTCGAACATTGAACAGGCAAATCATACTTATCAGGAAAACATACCTCAAATCGCAATTAATATGGAAGACATTCCAAGCTGCAGCAGCACGTACGGACGTATCGGCAACGCGTATGGCCGTATAGATTTTATAGGACATGGAATCGGCCGTATCGAACGCCATTTGAGCTCGTCGTGCGGCAGTGGTATTGATAGTAATCATTATTCGAATCTGGAGGCTTTATACGGTGACAATACTGGGCGTATTAGTAAGGTGAGCGTACAATGGTTGCTTGTGAATAAGTGGCTGCCGCTGTGGATCGCCAACACAGAGAATGGACGCGATTATAGAATTATAGACTTTTTGTTGGGACATCGGGGTGATTATGAAAGCATGCCGCCGCAGGGCAGTGCACCGCCGCGCGAAGAGCCCGAACAGCAACAACGTGAGAATCAAAATGCGAATGTTGATTATGCGCCAGCTCAGCTTCCTGCCGATCGCCAACAACAACAACAACCACAACAGCAACAACCGCCTCCACCGCCACCGCCTCCTCCTACCCAATGATAAGTTTCATGACACATTTATTTTTTTAATTTTTATTTTGTAGATCTCTTATTTATCTTTCTCGATCTAGTTGGTAAAATAATGATTTAAGAAGAAATTATGATAGAAAGTAATATTATCGGCTGAATCATATCGTTTTCTAGATCTAAATTTTATTTTAACGCCGCTAAAGGATACTATATAAAACGCATAATAAGATTTTGGCGTGCAATAAAAAGCAATACGCGAGCAAGTTGTGTTTCAGCCGAATGCAAAGTTAGTATATAAAAAATAAGCAAAAAGTGCAGAAGATTTGCTTCACAGATAAACTTTTTATCTATCTATTGTACGTATGCGCATTATCAAATTTCTTCATTGTGATAAAATATTTTATTTATATTAATTATCATTTAAGGATTGATAAACATTATTATTATTATTATTATTATTATAGTGATGTTTAGTTTTAAACAAATAAAAATTTTATTAAGCCAAATGCTATCTCTCTGGATTAATAAAATTAATAAATTAATTTTATATTTTCCAGAAAATGTAATTTCTCATACATAAGATCAAATTTAATATCTTAATTAAAATGTCAGTTTGATGCAGAATTTATGGAATTTCTTAATTGAAGTAAAAATGAAGAAGAGGTAGAAAAAATTAATTAAAGCTCGTTTGAATTTTAGGTATTTTTCTACGTGTTAATATTTAATAAATTATTTAGCTAAATGTTGATCTTAGCAACAATTAGGTTTTTTAATTAAAATTGTGCTACAGTGCAGACGTTCGTTAGGTGGGTATATTGAATTTAATATTATCTTGTTTCTGCTAAATCAATTTCAGCCGTACCAAAATGCAAAATTAAAATTCCACCATTCTTACAGCGCGCGTAATAACAAAATATTAATACGGGCATCAATAAAAGTTTATTGATATTAAAAAAGCAACAACCGAAAACATCAAAAAGATGCTTCCAAGATCAAAAAACGCTCGTAATCTTTTAATCGCTCATAATGCAACACAAACGAAAAACAACAAGGCGAGCGAGCGAGTGAACGAGCGCACGAATTCAATTCGGAGGCGAATAATTCACCGCGCGCGCATTTAAAAACTTGTTGCTTATTTATTTATGTAAATGCGAAAATCGTACACACCCAACGCAAAAAAGGGCTTCCGCCCGCAAAACCGATGAACGCCAGCCGAACAGCAGCAAAAGAAGAAGAAAAAAGCAGCAGAGAGGAAAAAAAGCACGAGGAGAACACAGCGCGATGCATAAAGTAGCTTGAATTATTATTGTGACATTATCCGGGGTAATCTAAGCGAGATATAACATTCTAATTTATTCATCAGTCTATATATTTTCCTTGAAGGTCGGTTCCAGCATGGTATTAAAGTCCTTTTCTTCACTCATTTCTATTCATGGGATGTTGTTATGCATGCTTTACATAATGTAAGATATTTAACAAGAAAAATACCAATTTCAATATACTTTTATGTATGTTAAAAATGCAACTATACAATCATTATACGGTTCTTTTTACTAGCCGAGAGATATATTTCATTGCAACAAAAGCTTTTTCTTTACAAGCGCACATTTATTATTAACAACATCGACAACAATGCGAAACATGCACTTTTTTCATTCAATTTATTACTCTTTTCCTATTGCAAATCAATTTATTTCAATTTGTTTTTTTAATGATTTGTTAATTTCAATTTCCACGCACACACCGGCATACAACAAAAAATTAATTGGAAAATAAATTTTTTATAGTTTAATTTATTTTTACAACAGCATATCAAAAAGCAATTTTCATTATATTGAAATTCTAAACAATTTTATTTAATAATAACAATCTGGAGTTTTGCAATGATTTAAATA
>JARJDW010019728.1:0-16580 GCA_030264715.1 Adinopsis sp. GC000173 | reverse complement strand
ATAAAATTAATCATCAACGGATTAAAATATACATATTAATTTACAGATCTTTACAACTGTTTATTAGCTGATTAGTCTTAACCGCAATATGGTATTACTTATACACGTATTCATTATTCTTTTTTTTAGAAAATTATCTTTAGCATATTATTTTTCAAGTGGAGGAAAACTTTTGATTGTCGATTGATTTGCAATAAGTTACAAGGTAAATATTTGCTGTGTTAGCTGTTTTTCTTCATGAAACTTCAATGAATAATGCAATTTCAATTAAATTAAACAAAAAACGGTAAAGCTAACAATTCAAGCGCGCAAATAATTTGAATATTGAAGAGCGCTGCGCCAAATTATGATTAAAACGCATTCGCAAATGAAATATAAAAATTTCATTTTTTATGATTATATAATAATAATAATAATAGCCGTAGTAAGTATACACAAGCAACAACAACATTGCATTGCGAACGCAACGTCACAAGTGACGCAATGTTGATTGGCTTTAGTATTGTTGCGTTTTTTTCGTTGTGTCGTTTAATTGCAGGTTTGATAAAACATTGTTTATTAGACAGTAAAACACCGCTTTATTATTAATTAATTGAAGAATTGCTGCGGCGGTTATAATGTGGCCGAAAAGTGACTGCCGCTCCGGCTTCATAAATAAAACATTCATTTTTTAGTATAGTATAAGTTTTTAATCCATTCCGGAAAAGTTTGTTGGTGGTGCGCATTATTTTAGTGTATGTGTCTACGGCTAAAAAAAAGCTTTTAAAAATTTGTATTCTTAATGTGCTGTGTGTACTTGAAGCCGTCCAGTCGGTAGTAAATTAAATCAAAAATCCAAAGATCGTGAGTGTAAATATTGTTTATATATTTTTTTTTTTGGTGGCAATTTTAAAAATATGTACATGAAATAAAACACATTTTATTGCATTCGCTCGTTGCAATTAAAATTCATATCACGTTTCGTTTGTTTTTCACATAATATTAACTCATACATGCATTTAATATATAAAACACTTTTACGAAAAGAAATACGTAAATATAAATATGAATTATATTAAAATAAAAAAATCAAATAGTTCTGTGATTCAGGGTCGCTTATTGAAGATTAGAACAATTCCTTTATATTAGGTCTACCGGAATGTTCTGTCCGTTTTAGAAATAATTAACCAAGTGTAATAAATCAGTTAATACAAATTTTTTAGACAATAATTGCTACGATATCTATTGAATTTTTACTGTGCATCTTTACGTAAGTTTTTTAAATTGTAAAGTTTTATTTCAACAATATTTAACTTAAAGTCGTAGGATTTAGGGTCCCATATATAACATTTTGAAAAACCTTTATTGATAATTTCTACATGTAATTAATAAAAATTTATTTAAAATGTTGCATTGTCAAATAGTGAACCTTTAAAGTGCAAAGTTGGGGTAATATTTAGTCTAAACATGTAATTACTCTATAAAACTAAGAAAAAAAATATAAAATTGATATTTAAAAATTGGAGTTTTGTTTGTGAAAGGTTTTAAATAAGAATGAACACCATAATGTAAAATAAACATTAAAAAAGATAAGAGAAAAAATAGTTTTGTTGATACTATAAAGTTGTTGCATAATTTTCTGCGTAGAAAATTAACGTCTCGATTATTTATTTTCCCAAAAGAATTCCTCTTATTTATTAACTAGATAATCAAATATGCGCATCGAACATTATACTACTCATCGTCGACATATTTATCTATTTATGTTTTATCACTTCGAGAAAAAATGATTATGTGATCTGATCGGCGACTTATTCCCGTTTTGTTCTCCTGACTTGTGTCACCTGATTTGAAACGGGCAAACCATTCTTGTCATTCATTGTTTTTAACCAAAAAGTTTGTTGGGATTCGAAAATGAATGCGTAGCTTTGCAATTTTTTTTTGGTATAGTAGCTAGTAGAACACAATAGGGACTTGCTGAATTAAATTATCTTCATTTTTTATAATTTTCTATTCAAATTTTGACAATGATTTACCGTAATGATTCAATTTATTTTTTGTCATTGTCCCAAAGCACTATACTAAATATTTTTCTCTAAAAACAAATTTCTTTACTATTTCAGCCTAACCAATACGACACGAAATTTTGCTTTTTAAATATTTAATAATACTTCTGTTCCACAATACGATTTATTCCTATTTACGAATTTTATTCTTTGTATATAATATAAATAAATCTTCTTGAATTTAAAAAAGAAGGGCAATTACTTAATAAGCCTAATAGATGTTGTTCATCATTCAAATTTTATTATTTCATTTATTCCGTATTTTAGCCAAGACACTTGTAATAATAATGAATAATGGCCAATAAAACAATTAATAATAAATAATTAACGGGCAAAAAACCAAAAAAATTTCAACAAACTTTAGAATCCAAATGGCTAGTGGATTCAATTATTCCATGCTGAATTTAAATAATTAAAATAGTAAAATTTAATATCTGCTACCGGATTTTAACGTCGTTAAATATAAGCTATAAAAAAGTTATAATTTAGAAGAAATTTATAAAAATATAGTGATTTGTTGATTTTATTTAATTATTGTTAGTTGGAATTAGTCGAATTTGCATTAGATACATATATAGAAAATAAGTATATAGGTAATATAGTTGATTGAAGAAATTGTTAATTGGTAAAACTCATTAATATTTAATATTTATTTAATATAGAATATTTGTTATGCCAAAAAATAATTACAACCAAACAATTAATCAATATGCCTATAGCATCTTATCAATACCTATATCAAAAAGTTGTCATGAAATCAGTCAGAAATATTATAATTATGCATTAATCTTACATTAATTAGATTACATTTTTAAATTTATATATATTTAAGAAAGTAATTGATAAACGTCTTTTTAATCTGCGAAAAACTGTACAAATTCTGTGAAAGATTAACGCTGGTTAGTTTTAAATTGCTTTATTTGAGAATTTATGAATGCTGTGGTTTTAATTCACTTCTTTTTATATATATTATATAATAAATTAATAATGATGCAAATATTTGCGGCTAAAAAGGAACAACTCTTGAGGAGGAGGTATTTAATTATTAAAATTGCATTTAGATATATTTTCCAGTTTCTGCGCGCCATTTATATCCCCTTTAACTGATTTTAAACTCTTTCTTCTATACTTTTTTAATGTGTATTGCATTCGCTTATTTACGCTTTTATTTGCTTTATAAATTAATTGAAACCCGGCTTGAATTAAAAACAATGGCAAGTCATTTAAAAGCTCATCAAGCAATTAAATATTTATTAGCTATTGTTAGAAAAATGTTAAAAACGCTTGTTTTTTTTGTAATAAAACAAAAAAAATCAGCTCAAGCAAGCAAGCAAGCAAGCAAGTAGCAGCTTCAATCAAAAATTTATCGGTTGGAGGACAACTGCAACGACGTGCTAATAATGCTCGTTGATAATAAATTTTAATGGATGGCAATTATAGTCGGGTACGATTATCATGCGCCTTTTTTTTCACCTCCTTGGTGTGTGATACATTAGATGGATTAGAATTGTAACACATAGCGCCGCGAAAAAATCGATCAATGTGTCAAAAGTGTTTTGTGCACGTGTCATTTAGGATTTTCGTCAAGAAAATAAATTGAACGATTCGGTATTATTCATAGACAACATCGTCGTTGCTGAAAAATAGAAACGTTCTCTCTTAATTGATTGTCTCTACTAGAATTTCGGTTAAAGTTATTATTGATTTCTACTGCTGCTATGCTTAATGGATAGTGATTTATATGTCAAATTTCCGCTAAAAAACATATTACGCTATTTATTGACTTTTACTCTATCATGTTTTTAATAAATATGAATAAACAAAGATGGAAAAATACAAAGTTTGCATCGCACGGTGAGAAAAAGTTATATAAATAGTTGTGCGCTGTGTGCTGTTGTGTGTTGTTGAAAAGTTCCGCGCTGAAAGTTATGTTATTATTTGATAAAATTTTTGGCATATAAAAAGTTTTTCAAGTATGATAACTTCATAAAAAGACCTAACGTATCTTAATAAATAATGCTTATCATCGTCGATATAATTGACGCGCGTTATTATTGCCCAGTTTAAATTAATTATCCGATCCGATTTGATATTCCTTTGATATTCCATTTCAGGAAAGATTAAAATCGTTTAATAAGTATGAAGTAACGAAATCATATTAATTAACTACTACATAAATTTATATTGATGTTGTTATAAATTTTATTATTTTATGTTTTGGCAATAGATAAATATTATACTGGTAAAAAGCTGATGGTTATTGTTTTTATCAATTTTACATATCAGTATTATTTAGTTTGTAAAATAATTTTATAGGTATTATTGTATTAACATGTTTACATGTATTTTTATAGGCGTTGTTATTATTCAGGCAAAAGGTCAATTATTTTATTGATTTTCAGTGCGTTTTTTCATTCTACGTGTAATTTTTACGGTTTAGCCAAAAAAAACCTACTATCTCAAGTTAGTGAAAAGATCGTATCGGTCGGGCGCTTACGTAGTCAGCATTGTGTTAATTGATTTTTGCAGGCGGCGCTTATTTTACTTGTTTATTGAATAGAGAAATTAGAGTTACTTACAACTGTTATTACTACACACTATTACAATTTATAAATAAATAGTTAAGTTTTTTTCCGTGCATTAATTATTAACAAATAAAAATTTCCTTTGCGATAATTATTTTACGCTGTGTAGCTACTAGAAAATTTATTGTATCACGTTTTTTAATTAAAAAAGATTATAGAGGCTAATAAATAACAAATTTATGCTTTAAAAGCAAAAATAAATTTATATTACTCTCGCACTGCAGAAAAATAAAGATGCATAATTAAAACGCGTTTTAAAATGCTTACAAGTATAATAAACAATAAAGCGCTTGGCATATTGAAACAATTTATATTGGTTACAACTTAACGAAACTTTGTTTTAATATCGTCGAACTAAGTTCGTTGGAAAGTTTGATAATTCGCGTATAATGAATGTTAATTATCAAAAAAGCTATATCAAAATTCAAACTACATTTAGATGTGAGGCCAATCAAAATATGTGTAACACTATGGTATTACAATACGTTACACCATGCTGTCTAATTGTATATTCAGCTGAAATTAGATATTTCACAATGCCGTACATGACACTATTGCAAATTTTGTGCGACACGCTTATAGGCCATATACAGATGCCAATAATTATTATTGGATTACATCCTAATTAGATAACAACAACACCAACGTGCTCCTCTATTAATTTTCCACTCGACCAAATAAGCGAAAAGTCGTTTAAACACTCTGTATTTGCATTTTCACATGTTGTCTACACTAATAGATACCATACTATATATGAGGAAAGTATGTGCTGAAAGTAGTTTGTGCGTTGGCAGATTGTTGTAATTTCCAATCAGTTTTCTTTTAAAAGAAATAAATTTGCTTGTGGGAAAAAATGGCTGCGACGCATTTTGTGCAGGCAGTGGTGGCAAGCAGGAAAAAGCTGTGTATAATTAATTTAATGTAGCAGCAACCAGCAGCATGCATAACTCAATTATCTGTTTCAATTCAAAACAATAAAAAAGAGGTTCAAGTTTATTGAATTATTGACGCACTCAAAGCGAGAGCTTATTATTTAATAAATCGAATGATGATGAATTTGGTGCAGCTTTATTGACATGTAAATAAACTTGCGGCACTAATTTTATCTATATCTATGTACACATACGATATATATCGATACGTTTGGTTGTAGGTAACGAGTTTAATGCGTTTATTATTGCATTACGGCAAACGGGTTAGTTTTGGTCTCGGGGTCAATTGTATGCAAAAGAAAATTTAGCGACGGTAATGTATGTAAAAATGCGCTACAATTTGTTATTTTTTTGTACGCGCCCAGGAAAACTTTTATTGAAGTTTGGTAAAATTGAATTTGTGCATTAAAATGTAAATTTGGAAAATTCGTTGTTGTATTTTGCACTTGCACACACCAGCCAACCAAGCAAAACCAACCAACTTGCGTACAAACTGATTTTATTCACCTATCATCATCATCATTTTGTATCAATTTTCCATTAATTATTAAACAAAGAGAAAATGTGATAAAAATATTGATTTTGGAATTGTATGGGCTAGATATGTATTTATATTTACCCAACTAATCACAATCGATACATTTTCAGGCATTAAAATTGTAGCAGTGGGAGCTAATTCAACTTTAACAATTTTGGGACACATTTCTTAGCTTAAAAGAGTAATCCTACAATTAAACTAACTGTGTAGTTTTAACGAAATAAATCTTAAAGACAGTAACGTTTTAGAATGAAAAGTTACACGTCTCTATCTAAATTAGTTTCTTATCAATTAAATTTATTAGTAGATATTGCAAAAAATATGGTAAAATCATCATGCCATCATGTTTTGCTATCGTTGTTGTTGTTATTGTTGTTGCGTTTGTTATTATTTTAATAAAATTTAAAGACAATAAGGTTTTAGAATGAAAAGTTATACGTCTCTATCTAAATTAGTTTCTTATCAATTAAATCTATTAGTAGATAATGCGAAAAATTTGCCAAAATCATCAAGCCATCATGTTTTGCCAGTGCTGTTGTTGTTCTTGTTGTTGATGCGTTTGTTATTATTTTAATAAAACTTAAAGACAATAACGTTTTAGAATGAAAAGTTACACGTCTCTATGTAAATTAGTTTCTTATCAATTAAATTTATTAGTATATATTGCGAAAAATTTGGCAAAATCATCAAGCCATCATGTTTTGCTATCGTTGTTTTTGTTGTTGTTATTGAACGGGTTCGCATTTGCATTGCGTTTGTTATTATTTTAAACGAAAACATTAATACAATATTATGCTTCATTCTAATCTGAAACGTTTTGATTGTTTGTGAGCGTAATAGCATTCGTAACATCATCAAAATGTGCAGCAGCATATAAATTTGCCAAAAAAATGATATAATATGTAATATGAATAATATTGTAACCAAACAAAAAAAGAAATACGCCACAATTATATTTCATGTGCGCGAATCCATAAATATGTTATGTATATAGTGTAAAAGCACAAAATTAGCATACTGATTAGGGCTGTAGCTTTGCGTACTTCAGCCGTGACCTTTACGGCATGGAAAAAAGCGACGTTGAATGTCAATGTCGTCATTCACCTGTGGGACAGCTTCTTCCTGTTACGCCTATGAACTTACTACTAACCTAAAATACCTACAAAATGTTTCTCTCGATGTTGATAATAATGAATAAAGTATGCAAAACCAACCGGTGTGTGTGTAGTTTATAATGGAGCAAAATCAAAATATCAATTTTTAATCGAAATGAATTCCGTCCTGCTATCAATAACGACCTATAAATAATCAAATTTTATTGTTATTGATGAAAGCTATTGTTTTTTATTTTGGGTTGTCAGATTTAAGTCTAGTTTAGATTAATCGTCGATTGTTATCGATTGTGAAAAATGAGGGAATTTTCACTTACTGAAATATCGCATTAATACAAATATTATTTTTATTATTGGTAAATTGCGTTCTTATGTTACGCTGTCAATTGACTGTGTGAGAGCACAACTTAACATTTTATTTATTTTCATAGCTGCTGCGCGTTTTATTTTTTTAATAAAAAAAAGTTTAATTAGGGCACATTAAGTGCCTAATATCCTTTTCCTCGCACAAAAGAAGAAAAACCGGTTAAAAGGGACGTTTTTCGTACGCTCCAAATGTTGCAAATGATGAAAAATTGATTTTCTCATTTTTATATAAAGTATAAAAATTCATTTCGTGGATAGTAGTGAGTGGATACGTTACGTTTACGATATCGAAGCCCCTAGCTAATATGCAACGTTTATTGTTTTTTCTTTGCTCCACTTCTTGTTGTTATGCCGTCGAAGGCTAGTTGAAATCAATCAATTTCGCTTACTATTAAAGGGATAACGGAGGGATGTATAATCAATCAGGACCATTTCAATCAAATACAATTATAGTCGGTGGTGCGTTCATATTAAGCAATTCAACAACAACGGCTATATCTGCACGTTTTGTACAATAATACAAGTTAGTGTTGGTGTTGGTTTTGAAATTTAAATCGTACTCTAGTTATTTTTATTATTATCATTATTATTACTATACGTTTCGAATTCAATTTATAATCTCGCAAGGATTATTAATTTCAAATTGTTTGATTTATTTTTCGATATGTTATTACAACTTGTGTATAAATCACCCACGCTTTTTCATTTATACATGTGTATGAGTGTGCGTGTTTTTATTGACACTGGGTGCAATGACAACTTTTACAAATTACATTGATGATAAAAGCTTAAACGATTTTCATTTGATATGTGATATTGTTTTTTCCATCTAAGAACTAATGCTTCCATTTATTTCATCTCAGTGTGTTCAAAACTTTCTAATTCAGTATGGCATTATTTGCTGTTATATAGGTATATATAAAATATTTGTAATGAAACAACTTGTTTTAGGTAGTGGTAGTGTGTAATAGGTTTAGATCAAAGGAAAAACCGCACTGTATCAAAACTCTTTTATGTCTTTCCACTCTCGCGTTGTTGTTATTTTAAAGTAATTATACGAGAAGAGTGCATTAAATTGTCGCTGGTGTGGTAGTGAATTAAAGCACTGCATTGAAAACTAAGCTGCTTCAAATTTCGTACGTTCCTATAATAAACAAATAAGCAGAACTTTTGCGCGAGAGCGTTACAAGTGAAAAAGATGAAAGTAACGTTTCGCAGCAAAAACAGCAAATCATCAAATTTTAAGTGTTTAAAATATCGACCATAAATATTATGTGTAACTATTTACAAATATGCGCTATTTATAAAAGAGAAAATGCTATAAACATTCACTTTGATTATATTTTTACATTTACACGCCTTATTAATATCTAAAATATGACGAAATTGGTTATTTTTGAATTTGAAACTATTTTAACAAGCCGTAACTGTTACAAGCATATTTATGACAATTTATTTGAATAAAATTCATAAAGTCTAAATTAGAAATGACATTTTGCTGTGATTGGAAAATACTTTTTTACTCTTTGATGTTTGCAATAATACTCCTATACGACTACTCCTATATCTTAACGAATTATTTCTACCTCTATGATCTGAAAAGCAAGCCGCCTGCAGAGGAAGAGAATGAAAGTTCTTCTCAGAATGATCAATTTANTTTTTACTCTTTGATGTTTGGAATAATACTCCTATACGACTACTCCTATATCTTAACGAATTATTTCTACCTCTATGATCTGAAAAGCAAGCCGCCTGCAGAGGAAGAGAATGAAAGTTCCTCTCGGAATGATCAATTTATTATTGCAAATATTTTGTTCACAAAATAAAATAATGGAATTTATTCTAAGGATGATTCATCATCCACTCATTGATTGCCAGCGGCGTATTATATGGATTTTGGGCAATTTAATAATACGAATAGTTCACACAATTTAATATTCAAATAATAATTTTAATCAAAGTTCATTGCACCTCGAATTCAATTTGCATTTAATGGAAGACTTATTGAATAATCAAATCAGAGCGCTTAATTAATGGGAAAATAAGTTGAAAGACGATCGTCGTTTTTGCCTTGCTTGCTTGCTTGATGTGAACGTAAAGAATATTACATCTACCATAAAAACAACATGCAAAACGTAAGTTATAAATGGGCTTGAAAACATCGGTTTTATTGCGTATACCTTAAAAAAACACTTTCAGCGCAACACCTATAACAAACGAAACTCATTTAAATTCATAGCGTAGAGCTTGTCTACTTCCCTTGAGGAAAATATTATTAATAATAACAACAACAACAAGTAAAAAAAATATTGATTTTGTGTGTCCAGGCACATACATTCATGCTAAGAAGAAATAAAGTGATGCAATTTGGTTAGAAGCAGCAGTAAGTAGCGATAAAGTCTAATTGCAATTTGAATAATCAAATGATTTTTCAACATGTGCACATCCTTGCAGATAAAGAGACAATAAAAAAGATCGTCGTCTTTGTATTAAATGAAGCGCAACTTCTAAATTACTTGGGAGAGAACAAAAAAATAGATGGCAAAAAATGCGATTAACTTAGCATTTGTACAACTTAGTGATGAGGCAAGACGCACGATGCTGGTTGACGAATCAAAAACGCATTAGCTCGAAAATTGTTGTTTACACACTGACAATATCAAATGCTTTTCATATAATTTATAACATTTTACAGTGTAATTTACAACTGTATACACGTCTTCCATTGTGCATGCCACGAAAGTGATAAATCTTCTTATACATAAATATAATATTCTTGTATTGTATGTTAGGCAACCAACTTGACATCTAAGTGATGATCAACGCGTTTGTTTATAGCTTAAAAATATTGTTTTTGTTGGATGATGTTAAAGTGTAAAGTAGAGTAAAATGATATAAAAAACAACAGGTGCACAATTCGAGCCACTTGCATACAATTTTTCATTGCTTTGTTTGCGCTTTTTGTGGCAACCAACACACAGAACGCGTAACTACATATATAAAATAGCAAAACAAAACAAAAAAGAAAAGTGAGAGACAATGAGGAAAAGGATATTGCTCCCAAATGAATATTTGCCACTGATAAAACGCTGCCGTTGTGTATTTCATGTTGCATTAGAAGCAAATCTTTGTAATTAATCACATTGTCAGGGCGGATTAATTACTAATGAATATACATTTTTTTCTCTTCTCCCGTTTGTTTTTGATGCAAAAATTTAATGTAATTTTGAAACGTGCACACGTTTGGCTCCAATTAAATTTTTTTTCATAATAAATATAAATGGCGGTCAAACATAGACGTCAACACGCTCACATTACACGCATTCCGAAACGATATTTTGCAATCTCGTACGAGAAAATTTATGAAAATGCGTCACCGTTTCCAAAAAAAGTTTGCACACACAATGAGCTTTTAATCATACATGTACATTCAGGTATGAGCCGAGGACGTGTGGAGCTAAATCTGTTTAGTAGGTGGTTAGTTTAAACTGGAAAATGCGTTTGGCAGCGATTTTATGTCAACAACGAATTTCCACCAATAAAATTTTTGATGATTTTTAGAGACGCTCATTGAGCGAGCAAAAAAAAACATAACGCAGATTCTCTTAATGATTTTCGATATTTAATGATAGTATAGTGGGGACATTGAGTATAAAGTAAATCCACCAAGCTGTTTAGGTCTTTATGAGTATCGGCTTTTAACATAACCGTCGCCAATTTCGCTTTTTTTGCAGTTTTCCTTTGGTTTTTTCGATCATCTGATTGATTTTAAAGATAAAGCAAACATCGGCGGCGAATTAAATAGTTAAGTGTTGTTTGTGCGGCTGCCTGTTTGTGTGTAGTGATGCAGCAAACGATGCGCATTGTCCGCTCAGGTTGTTGTTGTGTGACATGATGAGTGGGGAACTGAAGGTTCCCGAATTGCGGTTGGGGCCTCCAGGTGGAGGTTCCCAACTGCTCGTGCCGCCATCCCCTTCGCAACCACGTCGAAGGCATAGCTGGATATGCGGGTAAGTTTTCATTCCGCTGCGATGGAGATTAATGCGTTTTTACAACTTTCTTGCCACTGCCCTTTTTTCTTTTCATCTATATAGTACAATGATTGGCGTTTCTTCTACGGAGGAATATTGCCGCAATCACTTTTCAAATTTTAATTGATAATTATGATTTTAATTGAAACAACTTTTAAACATTGCCGTTTTTTAATTTAACTTTAAACGCTGCGCTGCCAATTTCCATTCATACATTAAACGCGTTATATCCGCTACGTAGAACTTTGCACACAAGTGCAAATTCACGCATATAAAAACTTTTATCTGTTGGTAGTAGCAGAGCCACATAAAAAACTTGTCAAAATTAAATACGATCCAAGTTTTACACTATATACATATATGTACTTCTATATTTATGCAAAACTGTAATAAATTGTTTGTGTATGCAAATGTGTGCAATATGTTAATGATAATATTTCCAAACGTTCGCATCATTAGTAACCTAAGACTAAGTGCATTTTACAGTTTTGCTTTTCTTCTCATCATCGAATGAAAGAAAGCTGCTGCTGCTGCGGCTCTTTCATGCGATTGAAAAGATTGCATTTTAAAGAGCACTGAACATTAATGGAACCCCGCATTCTTATGCAACTCTAAAAATCCCGTAATATTATGATAAATAGCCGGCTTTTACGCGTCTCTAATCGATAAAATAAGAATTTATGTGCAAAGTTTTCCGATTATTGTAATAATTTATAACAATTGGAAATAATTTCGGTTTTAATTAAAATTGTTTATATTAATATTTTTAAAATTCAAACCAATTTGATCAATGGAATAGGAAAACAATTATTGTCTACTAAAACTACATGACAGTAATGGTTTTCTGCACCTGCATGAAGAATAGATACATTTTTTAAACACGATTTGTAGTCTGACATAACCTTGATACATATTTAAAAATTTACCTTTTACTATGATTCAAGCGATTTACTAAATTATGAATGCTGCATTCTTATATATTTTTGTACTAGGGAAGGGTAGGCAAATAATTGTCAAACCAAATTGGAAACCAACCTTTGACTCCTTACTGTGAGTTTGACAATTATTTGTTATTATGATCTAACCGCAATCCTATGACCCGGATTTTTTTATATTTGACATGCATTTAGTGACTTTCGGTTGGTACTGTTTTAGGATTTGCGACTAACTTCATGCGCTACGGAATGACAGTAGCTTATTATACACCGTGATATATACATATAATTGTTGTAGTTTTCGTAATTTCTGCGAAATTAATGCGAATATTATTTTTTCATCTACAAGAATATTGTATAAATTTTTAGTGTGAAATAAACTTGGTATTTAAGAAAACTATCTTTCACTATGAACCAAAGAATTTACTAAGTTATAAATGCCGATTTTTTATTCATTTTTGTATGTTTTTAACATAGCTATTTTGTATTTTCATGTTTTTTGCGAAATTAATGCGAATATTTAACTCTAAAACCTATTTTATTCTACACTAGTACTATAGAAGGATTAGCTTCCTCGAATTATGTAACAAACAATGCGCGAAACAATCCGGAAACAATCTTTTTGCTAGCGGAAGTAAAATCTTACCTAGATTTAAATTATTCTCTCATCTGATGAATATAAATGTGTTGACATCATAAAGAAGCTGTTTTTCGATTCTCCTATTCACTCTAGTCGAATTTTTTCACGTTCAAGGTTACTACAATAGAATCGATAGTGTGTGTTGCAACAACCAACACGTAGACATACACACAAACATAAAATCGTTAAAAACAATTAGTAATTTTTGTGAAAAATTAACAATCGAATGGCGCGAATAACTATAATAGTAAAGTAAGATTTACGCTTTATGGTTAATAAAATATGTCGTATAAATATTCATACGATTGTTATAAATTATTCATCATATTTGCAAAGCAGCAGTGTGCTGCATTTTCGGTTTAAAAGCTTCCAACACTCCAATTACGCTTCCTCTCCTTTCTTTATATTATTATTATCATTATTCCGCGCGCGGCAAAACGACAATGTTTCCTATTTTACTAGCAGCACAATTATTTTTTGACACTTTGCGAAGAATTATAGAGGGTGTGGTATTAAACGCCCGCGCCGCGCTCGGTTATCTTCATAATGTAGAGCACAAGTTTTATCGTCATCGTCATCTCACTAGGCTGGTTGGTGGTTGGTTGCTGTTCATTTTTACGATTATAATCATCTATAATTGATTATGTACTTTTGATGATTCACTAGCTAAAAATTAGCACGCTAAGTAGTTTTGTGTGTTCAAATGCGTATCTGTAGAGGAAATGGTTGTGAATTTATTTTGACACATGACTTTCAAGCATCCAATTTAAATACCTCTACGATATTATAGAATTGAAATGATTCCAATATGATGTTTTCAGAAATAAATATATATATTTTTTTTGATGAAATTTATTAGCCAGCTCAAATATTATTACGCAGCTTTTTATCGATCGATAAATTTATAGTATTTATACATAATTTATTAGATTAGCTAATTTATTTGCCGGCCATAAAATGTTTAAAAAAAAATTTTTATTCGTGTATGTTCACAAAATTTATGTAAATGTTTCAAAAGAGTGTGTTGTGCGATGTATTTTCCGCGTATTTACGTTAAAGCGCTTATTGACATTTCGTGAAACTTTGCGCTAAGTATTAAATATATAAACGCGCTTAATTTTATTTCATGATGATGGGAGAGGCAGGTCCGCTTATCATCGTCATCATAAGCATCACCATCGTCATTGCAAGGATTTAAATTTTTCTGTAACATTGATTTTGAGTACCGTATAATAACGTAGAGAATTCCATTGCCGCCATCTAATTGAATTAGTCTAATCCAACAGGTGATGCTTAATTATTCATTTGCAGGCAAGTTAATTTAATCGTAGGGGATTTTTCAAACCGCAATCAAATATAATATTGCAAGCATGTACGAGTACGAGTAGGTAGTAGTAGTAGGTTGAGAGAGAATATTTCACTCCCGCTTGATAGTTTGTCACGTTCCGTGGCCTGCTAGTTTCCGTTATATAAATTTGGCATGGACGGGGAACAACCGAGAACGAATCCTCGTGACGGAGGTTGGTTGGTTAGTTTGCTTCTTGTTGCATTTATTGTGCATATAAATTGTTTATGGATGGCAATAAAAATCTGTGTAGCACGGCGGCGGAAATATGTACAATATGTAACATACAATCTATTAATAATGTGTCTTACATTGTCACATTTTCGGTTCTCTATGGTGGGCACAAGTCCAAATGTAGCTTGTTAATAGTGAATCTATTAGAATGTTGTTTCATGTTTGGAAACATATGAGTAAGAAAGGTTTATCACATAATATATCACACGGAAATTAACAAGTGTCTATTTTTGTAAGTAATTTTATTAGCCTGAAAAAAAAACTCGCTCTCTCAGAAAAAGGTTATTTCAGCGGAAAAACACAGTCGAGTGCTGCACAGAATTTGCTGTTGATTAAAAGCAAATTATCTCAAATATGTATTTTGCAGTTTATTTTTAAATGATTATGATGTGGAGTGTGCACACACATGAAGTCGCGCCGCATATAAAGCAACAACTGCCAAGTTTTTTTTAATTAAAAAAGTCAAAATTTATTATAAAAGTAGTAAGTTTGCAGCAGCAGCACAGCAATGTAAATAAAAATTGTGCACACACAACTTTGTGCGCGCTTAGTAGTGTGACAGCGCATAGCAGAACAAATTAAAAACTAGTTAACATGAATTTTGTCAAAAAAATGTGAATTTTAGGTAGATTACTGTTTTGGAAGCGCGGGCAAATGTAATTTGTAGTTGTCATAAATTGCGAACAGCAATTAATAGCTGTGCGTGTAGCAGCAATACTATTTACACTAAAAATGTATTTTTGTAAATTGTAATGAAATAAATGTTCAAGCCAAAATTTTAAAATATTATTTGGAAGCAAAAAAAAGTTAATATAATGCCTAAGGATTAAGAAACAAATATAACTGTTCATTAAACTATAACTTGCAGAATTTACAAGTTGTAGGATATTAGGAAATACTTAAAGAAATGTATGCTTATTATTAGTAACTAACTTACTTTTTTAATTAGGATTTAGACGATAATTTTACACATTTTGGATACACTTTTTCTTTGAGATGAATTTTTAGTGATTGTTTCATTAATTTTTTTTTTTGATTATTGGTAATTTCTAACAAAATATTTTATGATCTTTGCCAATATTATTAGAAAAATAAACAAAGGTAGTTCTTCACTATTTTCGATCACTATTAATAAAGCTCGATAAAAAAATCAAAGAAAAAATATAGCCTTGCAAAGAAAACACGAATTTTGTCCAAAAAAATGTGAATTTTAGGTAGATTACTGTTTTGGAAACGCAATACTATTTACACTAAAAATATATATTTTTTTAATTGGAGATGAAATGTTTAAGCCAAAATTTAAAAAGATATATTATTCGCAAACATAAAAATGTAAATTACCTTAAGCTTACCATAAAAAACACGGCCTATATACAAAAAGTAGAAAATTATACAGCAGGCTTTTCATAAATAATTCGTAATAAAGTATCACTTAAGAAATAAAGTTAGTTATTTTTATATCTTATCTTACAATGTGTTTTACTGAAAATTATTACGTAAATTTATATCATTTTTCATGTGCGTAGATACCAATATAATTATTAGTTATTAAGATGATAAATCGTCAGCCTTTGATTTACTCAATTTACTAGAGAATATATTACAAATTGTCGAATTGATCATCAACAATTTATTAATCAATAATTTATATCCAAACTACGCGTTTACTTTTTTAAAAGCATAAAATTACTTGCAATAGAAATCAATCATTACATGCACACCGTCTTCATTATGTATTAGAAGAAAAGCTGGCGAATTAAAAATTGATCAAAAAGTATGAAGGTAATATATGTGCGTGGGAAGATTCACAACGTTGA
>JARJDW010019720.1:0-12466 GCA_030264715.1 Adinopsis sp. GC000173 | reverse complement strand
CGCGCCATGGTAAGTGTTACTTTGTCATGTGACCTGAACGAACAGATCAAAAGGATTTATAGGGATCTTTTCTAGCAGATTACGATGAAAACCGATATCGGCTTTGAATTATTTTGCGGTGTATCATAGATACACATATATAGTTATCGGATCAAAAAGCTTTTCTTTCAATACGATTTTTGTTTGATTGCTTTCCAATAATATTTTATTCGAGCAAAAATACTTTCAAGAATTAATTATTATTATAATGCACTATTGAGCTTGTTTACATTATGGTATGTCAAAATAATTTATACTTTTAGATTAAAAAACGACTAAAAGATATATACTGGTATTTTAAAATTTGTTTTTTTTCATTATTTTTCGATGAATTTTAGTGAATTTCAGTGGTTTTTACTGTTTTTTCACTGAATTTCACTGTTTTTCATAATTTTTCAATGAATTTTAGTGAATTTCCATGTACTGAATCACCTGGTATCGCAAACTAAATACATTATTAATTAATCATGCAGAGATTTTATCGTCTGACGATAAAACTTTACGAATTACAGCTTGTATCTTGAAATTCAGCTCGGTTCTCAAACAGAATAATACTCCAAGTCGAAGCTGGAATGTTGAGCCGCTCATACCTTCAGGTTCCACTGTACATACTATATTTTCTTTAACTATCACTTCTCCTACAGAAAGATCAATTTAAAGTTTCATCCATGAATGTAAACTAGATCTAGATAAAAATTGAAATGAATTCTTAAATAATTAGAATAATTAGATGAATAAACTGCACTTTACGGTGAGATATGTAAATGCTATAATTGTTTGAAATATATAGCTACGTACACATTTAATAAATTGGCCGAAAAGTTTATTTTAATATCTGAATTAACAACATCAAGAGAAAAAGTTTTTTATGTAAATATTCAATCATAATTTGTCTAAATTAAACAGCAAACTTTTCAGCAACATTTATCGAATCATTCACCGAGTTGTTCATTTTGATTGCGCTTAGTCGGAAATGTTATTTACATTTTATTTGTAAAAAAAGTTAAACTAGTTCATGTAAATTTCAATATGAAAATGAAAACTAAATATAATTAAAGATGTTGAAAAGTTCTCGCGCACATATATACAGGCAAACTTTCTTCGACGGAGAGAGCAATTTCAAGAAATTAACTTTCTGATGAAAATATACGCGGAAATTCTCGAAACGATAATTATCACGTAGCTTTACGTTGATAAATCAATAAAGAAACGTACTAATCCATGAGTTCGCTTTTTTATCATTATTACTATTATTATTACATCGGAAGGGAACGAGAGCAAAGCAACTAATATTCATTTCGTTTGCCAAAAAACTTGCCATAAACTTTTTAATGTAATGAAAATGCTAAAAAAGCAACGCTTTACTGTATCTATAAATTATGCTCAAACACTAATAGAATAAATTAATGTCGATGAGTTAATAAGATTGTGCAAAAACACCATAAATTGAAATGTTGATATCAACGAATAATAATTTATTGGCAATCATAAAATATGTTTGATTTCGCCACAAACTATTGAATGGACATTTTTATATATAATTAATTGATTTCAACATAGACTATAAGTTTCGTTAAGTCAATGCTCTAACCGTCGTCCGTGGCTTTTGGTGGTATCTCGTTTTTCCATATCAACTTTTTTTCTGTATTTTCCTTTAATATTTTACACAATAAATTTAACGATGTTATTAAGGGGAAATTGGGTAATGGCGACCACCGGGTATTGCCGCAACCTAGTCTACCTTAAAAATTATTAGGTGTAGAGATCAGAAAAACGCATCAGTACCTTGCAAACATTGTGTAAGCTACCATAATGCAAAATGACAACAGTTTCTCAACAAATAAATTAGCAGCCCTTGCATATAATAATTCTTGTTTTCTGTTGTAACTGAAATGTGCATCAAAATTGAAATCAAATTATTTCTATACCTATATAATAATTATTACTGGATTTGATAATGAATATACAAAGAGGGATTCAGCTGTGGATTGCTGAATATTTTCAGATATAGTTTGCACTAGGTTGCACTTCAAATCTTCTTGAAATAAGATTTGTCCAACGGGGTAATGACGTTCCTAGCTTCATTTGATACGAATTTGGAAATGGCGACAAATGTGAGTTAAGATGTGAATTATGTTCGGGATGGTCCCTACGGAATGCAGTTTACAGAACATCCGTGATAATTTCAAATGTGATTTTGGTATATTTAACGACAAATGTAGCACAAATCGCGTCGGACATTTAATGCATCTTATACATTTATAATTGTCATAAAATAGTGTCAAATAATATGTGTAATTTTATTTACATTTAACCCTATAAAATTATTAAAATTGTAAGAGACTCCAATCGAAAGAATATATTTTAATAAAGCGCTAAATATTCGACAGTAGGGAAATTGAACTATGTATACCTGATTGCATTTATTCCAATAAAGAAACGAAATATACATTTCGGAATAGTTACCCGCCTATTATTTGAGAACAATTTGTCAAAGTGGTTGTTGGTTGTCGAATGCAAACAACTTCCACCGGAGAGATGTTTTAGAGAGTTATGTATAAAAGTGAAAATCGATATGCGCGTATATGTGTGTTGTTGTATGAGTGTGTGTGTGTGTGTATGTGATTCCATCACTGTTACGCTCTTATGCTTTCAAAAAGCTAAGGGACAGAAAAAGTTGCTTGCTTGTATTCATTCCACTCTTTTAGCAAACATACTGAAATGCTTTTGACAACCTTGCCTCTTGTTTTTTTTAACTATCGATTAATACCGCGCGCGTTAATGATAATGAAGCGAACGCATCATTCGTCACATAGTTAACCAGGAGTGATTTGTTTAATGCTTTCTGGCCTAATTACGAACTGCACCACACATTCACGAAAATATCTCATTGATGTTTACGCCGCCATATAAATGGCTCTTGGCACTCACAATCACGTTTTGATTAAAATATGTTTTGTATGCCGTGTGTGAGTGTGTGCGAACACAAAAAAATGTCGCGCGCGTTTATTAATAGTCGTGTTCTACTAAAATTAACATGATTTGTTTGAAGTGCATTTGAAAAATGTAATCGGCCTGAAAATCGGCTCCAAACAAATCGGAAACGCTAAACTTTTTGGTTAAATGATTTATTAAAATACATATACTGGGAATAATTGATATAGAAATGCATTCAATTTCAATTATGCATTTTTTCAAATTGCAAATTAAAGTATTTTGCAAATTTTATACATATAGGAGAAAGTGGGGAAATCCCACACCCCTAAGAATAATTGGTTATTGTTCTTGAATAACAAATAATGAATAAATTGCAACTAATGTATTTGAAAGAGCAACTAATATGCCATCTAAATTAATATAATAAAAAAACGGAATTAGTGTAATTCAGTATCGAAAAAGCAAAGAAATGCGCAAAAATCATGAAGGGGTAATGGCAAAATTTGTAAAGTAATTACGCTCTAACAAATAAAATAGGTAAACATAAAATGCCTAATTTAAATTCACGACTTTAGGATTATTTGGTATAATTTTCCCTTTTATAGTAAAAAATAAATTTATTAAAATATTACCAGTGGCAGATATTTGACTCTTTTTGTATTTTTATGTTTTTTTTTATTTTCAATATATTTTTAGTATTTTTATATTTCATTTAACTTTCGTGTGAAAACATACGCAAACAGAACATCAAACAATATGAAAATGAAAACAGGTTTTATTATTTTTAGTACTTTTTTTATTATTTTTTGCTTTTCAATTTAAAATTGTTCTACAACAAACAAACACCATTATACAATAATATGTTGGTATATGATGATAATTATTAACCCTTATGTAGAATTCATAAAAAAAAACATTTTAAATGTTCTGTAAACTCCGACATACAAAATAATTAAACATTTATAATCTTATATTGCTCATTTTGGGTTATCTACAAGTATACTGACAAACTCAGTATGGGTTTAAATGAAAATTAGCCGCGCATTCACACCGAACAATATAAGAAAATTTCACAGCTAATTAAGAATTGTAAATTTAGCCGGGGCTACGGTTTGGTTTTATTATTATTCCATTCTGTGCAATCGGAAGTATTACAGATGCTTAGGCTGCTTCATACACGTAGTATCTCGAACAAGGAAAAAAGAATGGTTAAAGCCTATTCACGTTGTGATTATCCTCTACTAAACAGTAAAGAATCCTAATTAGTGTGTTCTCTATGGCAACCGGAACATTCAGAACGAACGGTAACAACCTCATTTCTGCGCCATACTCGTTCAGGTAATCCAGAAGTCGTACGAAGCTTTCGAGTAGCATTCGCTCATCTCTTCACACACAAACGATCAATATTTAGATTTATATCTATGAAACAAAATATTTTTTACATTTTGTTGAAAGCGAACGCCCGCTGCAATGTTTTTTTTCTCTTATTTTTGCGGTGGTAGTGCAAAATTAAATTGCAAATCCGAGTTCAATTTATTATCGGCTTAGATCTACACGGAAGCAAATTTTCAAATGAAAGAAGCAATCAAAGTAAAAGATTTTCTTGCAGTGAGATATTTTTATAACTCATAGCTTAAGTGTGTAAAAAAATCAACAAAGCTATTCGATTCGGGAAATAAGATAAATTTTGCTAAAAATATTTCGGCGCTTAATGGTTGTTAGAGTAAATATAGAATTCTAAAATACCAATTTGTACATAATTCGTATTTCATTTTGAACATAAAATTTTCCAACGAGTTATTAATAAACTGTTTTAATTTCTTCCGTTATAATTATGTTGAAATTGTTATAAGTGTAGGTAGGTAAATCCATTTGTCTTAAATTTTCATTTTACTATGTTTCTCATCTTACATGCCATATTTTGCTTAAACTCTCTGCATATTTTATATTTATATTATCGATGCTTTTAAAGGGAGCGTGTTTGATTTTTAATAAATTATCTTCGATTTACTGCGAGAAACGTGAAAAACAAAACAACAAGAAAGTTTGCATAAAAAATTTGTTGAAAATCGAGCAGGTTTTTGCCCGATCACTTCGAAAACTCAATATAATATACCTAAGTTATTTAATTTTTGCATTCTTCTTTGTTATTATAATTCTTTATAGCAAACGGTATAATTTTTAACCATTAAATTATCTACAAAAATTCATTGCATCTTAATTTCTACCGCATTTACATAAGACATTTCTACAATTTTCACATATTATTTTGACTAATTTATCCAATCTAGTTAAATGGTTAAAGTAATTATAAATGCTTTTCATTTGAGATACTATTACCTGAAATATTATTTAAGAATTTAATAATAGGAAAAATGAATACAATTGACATCTTTAATTCTATATTAATTGTAACCAATGTTTTATCAGAAAAAAATATGACTTGTTACTTACTAATTATTAAAATATCTCACTTTTTCACTAATAGATACTCACATATGGCATTAAATTGTTGATTACTACATTATTTTAGAAAGTTTAAAACTTAATAGGTATATTGAACACAATGGTTTGTTGAACTATTGAGGTGAAATACCTTGGATTACACTATGTTAGCCGCAAAATTCAACAAACATGGATCCTAGTTTGCAATTTGATTCAATTGAAAGGTGCAAACCCTATTTAACGTTAGCTTTTATTTAAAAATAATGAAGTGAATAATGCAGTGAGCTTTGCAACCATGTATTATATTTACACTAATTTATTTTTGCCAATAAAATGAAAAACTGATTCAGCTTTTTCAAAATGATGTTTCTAAATGATCATTTGATTTCAATGGACGGTCCACAATGACAAAAATTATGTTTATAGACGTTTACACCTATATTTCAAAAATGCGAGTTGGATTTAAATAAAACATGTGTAGAACCGCGAACCCAAATTAAGAAAATGTACCTGCTTTACAGTTTGTCGTACATAAAAATGAGGCTTTCTAAATTTGCAAAAACGCAGTTCAAATCGTTATGTTCAACTGGAACCGGAATTTAGAGAACTGGAAAAAATATCAATTTTGGTATGTCTTTTTTAACCTTTTAATCGCGTCAAGTTGTAAATTAATAGAGCTATCAAATTATTATCACAACACATGTATATTAGAAATGTGTGTAAATGAATTTCCTTTTCAATCGCGTGTGTTTTGATAAAACGTTTAATAAAACAATTCATGCTACTACTACATGTATGTGTATAGTAGTACTATATACATGTCTAAATATCAAATGGATGAAGTGTAACCAATTTCACTTCACATGTCACAGGTGTCGAAAACTCCGACTTAATCGCTGATAGATCGTTCATTTACTCCTTTCACTATTATTCGTACGACACTCTTACTTAGCGATTGTATCTATTTCCATTTTTCTCGCGCATTATAAATATAAATTTCGGACGTAAATGAAACAAACATTTACAAAATAAACTATCAGCTGTTACACACGCTATTAATATAAAATGAAATTAGTACCGCACGTAAGTTTTTCTCATATTCTCTTTTATTTTCGTTGGATGTATAAATAAAATCGACATTGCGTTGTGCCAACATATTTAAACTTACAATATTTATTGAATAACCGCGGTAATCCTATCCTTGCAAGTGTTGCAAAAACTATAATGAATAGGAACGTTTGTTGTTTTATTTGGCAAGGAATTGATGGGTCTTGCTCATATGATCGAATCGAATGTGAAATTTGTAGCGAGCGATATTATAAAATAGCGCAGCGCGCGTCTTGCTGTATTAATTACTTAACGTTTACGGTAGGCAATTATCGGGGTTCTTGACTTACTATTACGTAGCTTGAAGTGACACCTATGTAATGCGATAGGTTGAGAAATTCATTAAATTAACCGACTTTATAACCATTTAGAATTCTTTTTAATGCAATAATTAAGATTTGCGCAACGTTTTGGTTTAAGCCCAAGCCTCTGTAATATTAAATTAGTCTTCCAACATTGGTAATATGTTGATGGAATTAAAAATGTAATCAGTTTAAACGCTTAAGTTTCGGTATTATTACCAACTTTTTACGAGAATAATTTAAATGTTTTTAATGTATTCTAACTCTTTGAAATGAAAATGTAGACAATTTAATATTTTTAAGACATTCATTTCATTTTTTTTATTCATCCAGCTAGAAAACTAGAAAATGCATAATTTCCTGAATTATTATTATTTTTTATTATCATCATTTCAAATTACGAAACATTTTTTATACTTTTATTTTATCTTACCTTTTAATTATTTACCTACACAATAAAGTAAAAACAAGTAAAAAATTGAAGGAATTTTATTGGTTTATCTACCTACACAGTAATTTTTTAAAAAAATGATTCATTTTAAATAGCAATTTAATATTTTTAAGACATTCATTTAATTTCTTTCATCCATCCAGCTAGAAAACTAGAAAACGCATAATTTCCTTTTAAAATCATAAACTGAATTATTATTATTATTATTTTATTACTTTCATCATCAAATTACAAAACATTTTTAAACTTTTATTTTGTCTTACCTTTTAATTATTTACCTACACAATAAAATGAAAACAATTAAAAAATTGAAAACATGTCATTGGTTAATCTACCTATACACAGTCGTATGTTAAAAGATGTTATATTTTAGATAGCAATTTAATATTTTTAAGACATTTATTTAATTTCTCTCATCCATCCAGCTAGAAAACTAGAAAACGCATAATTCCCCTTTAAAATCGTAAACTTAATTATTATTATTATTATTATTATTATTATTATTATTATCATCATCAGGTGACAAAACATTTTTTATACTTTTATTTTATCTTACCTTTTAATTATTTACCTACACAATAAAGTAAAAACAATTGAAAAATGGAAAGAATTTTATTGGTTTATCTACCTACACAGTCATTTTTAAAAAAATGTTATATTTTAGCTATAGCAATTTAATAAATTGCTTCAATGTAATGAAAATCGTACAATATTAAATGTTTTTGTTTTCTATTCTACAAAATATTAAATTGCTGCAAACATCTGAAAATGCTGAAAGCAGAAAACTTTCCACATACAAAAGCGATTTTAAATATGATAGCGAGTGAGAGCAAATCAATAAAATTGTGCATAATAAAAATTAGTAGAAAAAAAGCGTTTGCTGGAAGTTTACCATATAGCAAGCAAGCATCATTAAACTGAAAATTAAAGTTGTGTTCGTCGACCAAACTCAAAGACTGGAAAGGACATCAACTCGTATTTGGTTTCGACAGTATATATATTAAGGATTAACAAGGGATGTTTACCATTAAACCATTTGCAAGTGATTATAAACTAAAATGATGACGTTTTATGTATATATATATTTATAGAACAATAATAATGATGATAAGTAAATATTGTTGATATATTTGACTGTAAGCGCTTTTTACATCCCATTATATGTTTTACAATGGATGAAATCCTGGCAAGCCTCCACTCGCTTCGTCCCATTCATTTGCACACAACACGCTCGCATACTCGCGCTGAAAATATAGTAGCTGTTTGAAGAGATGAAAGAAATTGTATAGAAAATAAAGTGCGATGGGTTAAATGAGATAATTATTGGCTTGATTGTAATTAATAGGCAGCATGCGAATTAACCAAAATCGATTGGCTTTGGAGATTTCGACTGTTCAATATCAATACCAACATCGACCTAATTAATACTAGAGATTCCATTCAACACCCGTTTTGAATCGTACCTGATACTGACACATTCACCTAAAACCAATTTTAGTTGAAACTTTTTGCGCTGTTGTTTGCAATGAATAGTTTTGGTTATACGTATGTACAACATATGCAACTAGATTATCAGCTCGTAGAAAATGAATTCAAAGTGCAATTGCTTTATTGACATTCAAACTAGAATAATTTGAATTTATATGAATGGAGCGAGAGAGAGAGAGAAATCGTTTGATGTTGAAATAGCTTTACATCTTAATTGATTGCCTCGAGCATTGTAACTTTTATAAATGTGTTTTTGGCTTTCAAACAATTGCCAAAAATAAAATCGTCTTGTTTTTGTTTTCAATTTCTTGAATGACAACACAATTTTTTGCCGCATTTTCGGCCAGGTCATGGACTTTAATTAATAACTTATCTTCGAAAGTGATTTTACACGAACTGGGATTCTTGTTCGTCATAGTACAAAATTTATTTTTCAATTCGCAGATGAAACATATATATTATAAATTTCCTGTGACGCACTTTATAAATTTATGATAATGCATCTTTTAAAATTGCTGAATATAAATATTTTCTAATGGATTTCACTTACTTGCAATAATATTTTTGAAATAATGGACCGCTAAAATAACAACCAAATTTAATTCAGTCAAATATTTATTATTTCTTAATTATATGCATCGAAAATATGCATATGCACCATGAAAAAATCTTTTTTCTTCTTCTTCGTCTTCGAGAAATAAATCAATTTAGTTGTAGCTGTTAGCTGAAGTAATACGTCGTCGATCGTTGCAGCAACTATTTATCACATTGAAACTTGACATAGATTTTTGCATTGACAAATTTTCTAACTTTAGGCCATGAATAATAAATATAAACAGATTCTAACTGCATTTGTAACAATTACACGAACAATTTTTGTCGTTAATACAATAAAGAGATGAAATAAACGAGTTTTTTCTTTTTAATGGAAAAAAAACTTTATTTTATTATGTATTTTTCATTTTGTTCGATGACCTTTTATCATATTTCTTCTAATTCTTCTTCTTCTAATAATAGTTTTGATTTCATCCTCATTAAACTCAACTGGTCGACTTTAACGTTCGTCATCTTTAAGAAAAAAATCTCCGGAACGGAATTTTTCAAACCAAATTCGGCACTGCCTTTCTTTGTGGGTTTCATCAGTACACGTTACGTAACTTTTTGGCGTATTGCACTGCGCTCTTTTCTTTATAGAAATCATAAAGCAAAATATTGCTTTTGCACTCCATATTAATGTTAAGGCAACAAAAACTTTGAGAAAATATCTAAGCAATAAACTTATAAAGCAAGGTTAGGATGACAGCTAACATATATAAGAAGCAGAAGATCATAACATTTACGGATATCCTAAAAATGGGACTGAAAAGCATCAACTGAAATATTTTTAAATCAATTTATTGTTTCATACTTAGTTTGTGCGATGTATACGATAGATTTGGCCATACACTATACCTAATTAAGTTGAAATAATGCATTTAATGTGACATTTTTAGTCAAATTTAGAAAAGTTTGCAAAACATTCCGAAATGTTAAGAGTGGCTTAAGGAAATAAAAGTGTTAAGCAATACAGTGCGCCAAGCGAAGACAAATAGACGACATTCAGGATGTTATTCACCATAAATTTCAGTCTGTTTTATTCGTATAAAGACAAATAGTGAATGCTCTCCGCTAAGTAGAGATTCTTAGGAGCGCTGGAGATATTCAGTGCATTATGTGAGGACTAAATTTGTGTGTAGTGAAGACTACTTACTGCATCACGACAATGTACAGTCATAGCATCATTTTATTCCAAATATGCAAAACATGATAGTATTGAAGCAAATTAGAATTAATAAACGTGAGTTAAGGGAAAGGTTGAAAACTACGGAGTTTTATAAATATTCTGAAAAATAATAATTGAGAATACAACCATGTTGCTTAATATTGGAAATATTTTAATAAAATATATGATGTTGATATGAATAACAACAATTAAATCATTACTTCCTCAAATAGAGCATTATTACTTCTTAACATCATTCAATTTTTTTTTATTGTTTTGATCTTAAGTATATGTTTCTGATGAAGATTAAAACTATTAACATTGTAATCAACCCTAAATTTTTGTATTGTATCACCACATTTTGCATATTTACTGCGCAATAAAAACATATGTACTTAATGATTAATATACTTAAATATTAGTCCAGGAAATAAAGCCAAAGAGAAAATACAAACGTCGAAAAAATCAAACAAGCTGAATTTTGTTGGAAACGCATTTCGCTGTTCTAAATATACCCTAAATAAGCCACTTAATTTTTTTTTTAATCCTTAACTCCTTATTTCTTAGACCACACAGCTTGACCATCATTTCTTTTCATTTATTCAAATAATTTTTATAATGACAAACTAAAAATAATTAAATGAATGTTGCAAACTACTTTAAAATTAATCAAGTTTTATTTAATTTTCTAAGTTTGCCAAGTAAAGATTGCTGAACGAAAATTTTAATGAAATACCAAATGGCATTTTTTAATTGCATTGTACAATATTTTTTGCATTTACCTTGTTAATGAAAAATCCATTAAGAAAATAATAAAATATAAAATATGCTTTGAGTGAAGCAAGTTTTACTGCGTGAAACTTAGAAATACATCTTACAAAGAAGCAAAACAAGCGAAAAATGTTGGGTTAAAAGTACAAATAAGCGCAGATGTTGAATAGTAGGTTTTAAGGTTCACTTTACATATAGATAAACATTTATATTAAAATGTAATCCATAGTTTGTGTTGTATTTATTTTTATTGCGGTAAAGCGTAATATTTGTTGACTACTTTACTTGTATTAAATATCAGCTAATTCATCTATAGAATCTACGAATTTTAAATGATACATATGGACTCTATCACAGATTACAACAAAAAATTTTACATTTTCAGGCATAATCGCTTAGTTGAAAGCAAATCCCTGAAGCACACACGCGCTAGGCTTTTTTTAAATAATAAACCATATCTGAAAATATAATGATTTTGTTGCTCGAGCTTTTCATATACTACGTAACACATTATTCAATAAGTCCCGGGATAAGCATAGAAGGGGGGTTGTTAATAACAAATGCATATTATTTTTAGTAAACGAATCTTTTTAAAGGTTGCTGGTCAAAATATGAGTTCAATTCTTCGATTTATTTAAAAGTTACAGCGGTTTGAAATAAAATATTTTGCATAGTTTGTACGTAATGGAAAAATCCGAATTTCGTGCATTAGTAAAATATTATTTTCTAATGGAAGAAATATCGTATAAGATTTTACATGGCTTGTTAAGTGTTATCCGGATTCTTGACCATCAGAAACAAACGTAAAAAGATGGCATTCGGAGTTTTCTTCGAACAGACACAAATAATATACCACGTTCTGATCGCCAAAACCGGCAATTGTTCCCCAAAACATTAAAAAACTGCACAAAATTGTTTTAACGAATCGAAAATTGAAGTTACATGATATCATAAAAACTGTAACGATGTCAGAATGCAATCGATTAACAATTTTGAATAAATATTTGTCAATAAGAAATTTATTTTCCAAACGGGTGCTGCGTTTACTCATAATCATACATACATGTCAAGTAAGTTATAGTTTATTCATATTTATAAAACAACTGGGTATTAAATCATCAATTTGCGATCAACAATGATTTTCTGCAGTGTGCAGGTTTGAGC
>JARJDW010019717.1:0-17315 GCA_030264715.1 Adinopsis sp. GC000173 | reverse complement strand
GCCGAAAAATGATTACTAGTGCCAAAAGATGACAGTATGTCACAAATTGTAAACACACTACCAGCGCTATGCTTAATAGCAGTGATAATTTGGTCGTACTATGCGTACGTTTACGAATTGTGCATATTAGCCATCAAATCAAGACTCAAACAAGGCATCTATTTAGTAATCTATCACATATTGTTTTTTTCGTTCGTGATTATGTATTTCCTTAACATGTTCCATAAGAAGTGGCAAGTGCCGTCACAATATTACTTTACGAGTGAGTTTTACGAACATTTGATAGCGTTGCGAAGCGAGGATTTGGAGTATAAACTGCTTGTAGCGTTTTGTAAGCGAAGACAAATCAGAGTATACATGCGGACCTCTTCCGGTGGCATTAGGTAATACTAAGCGATTCTAGTAATTATGCACTAGGTCTTAGTTTTCTAGATTTTGCAATGGATGCCGTTTGATCAAACCGGATCGCGCACATCATTGCAGCACGTGTCGTTCGTGCGTGCGAAAGATGGACCATCATTGTCCGTGGATCAACAATTGCGTTGGCTTCACCAATCACAAATACTTCCTTGTACTCGTACTGTACGGTTGTATGTATTGTACGTATTATTTCGTCACCTGTCTCGAGTACTGCATTAAGTTCGCTACGAATTTGGATGAAATGCGACAGATAACGATTGTCGTGAGGTAAAAATAATGCGTTGAATGGATGATCACAAAGGAAAATCAAATATAAAATGGATTTAATATTACTTTTCTATAGGTTATCAGCTTTTGTGATTTTTTTTTACAAAGTTTATGGAACTTTCGAAGACTAGATATTGCCCACCGTTGATCTAGACCGATAGAGAAAGTTCTAGAAAGGCAGTGCTTCGATGAAAGCAACAAAATTTATTCAATAATTTAGGATAAACAAAACTATCATTTTTTTTTGAAATAATGTCACAAAAGTAGATGACTACGAGAATTTGTTTATATATTTGATTTTCCCCTAAAAATTTCGAATTTCCAATTATTTCTTTTCAGCGCGTTAATGTCATTGGCGTTAGGAATCGCCCTATGGTCGCTACTAGTCTATCACATAAAATTAATCATACACAATGAAACGACGATCGAAGCAGTCCATCCGCCAACTTTCGCATCGAGCGTTTTAGTTTCGTACAATAAGGGCTGCAAGGAGAATGTGCGGGAGGTGTGCTCATTGAATCCCTTTTTGTGGATTCTGCCAGTAAATACAGAGAAAGGCAATGGCGTCGAATTCGAATTGATCGCCACCTACATATAATCTTTTAGCTAATACTACATTGTAGAAGTATTTATTTATTAATAAAAAGTAATAATTTTAATCCGTCAAATGTCAATTGTCAAGTCATGAGAAATTATTCGAAGTATTGTAAGGAATTTTGTTCGATTGCACTTACGGTGGCCGTAACAGTTATATTCACGAAACTTATCCTGACACTACCATTTCGTTCGCGCGGCGATAAATAATTTGGATGAAAATATGCAAAGGTATTACACAAAATCATTACATTCTTTAATAGTATTAATTTATTTACTAGGACGTATATAGTGTATGAATGTTATGTGACTTTAGCGCGTTTGATGGTAATTGAATCTTTATTCCTTTATTTGTAACACCTTCGTTGTTTGCCTTTACTGGCGGCGTATAATCTAAAAGAAAAAAAATACATATACTTTTTAGATGATGTAGTAATAACATCCTAAATGAAAAACTTTCTGGTATGACTGAATAGGAAAAAGAAATTCTCTCCAATTTGCAATATATTCCAATGTTATTAGAATCTCTATCTCATCAACATTGCTTGAAAAATGCAAACATTTTAAGAGTTTTGCAATTTTAGACCTAAATCCCCAAAAAAATCCAATCTGAAAATAAATTAGACTATTTGCATGAATGGATGGATAGACTAATAAAATTCTTGTCAGAAACATTAGATTATGCAAGTTGGAATGTTTTAATTCTAAACAGGCGTTGAATTTTCATGTCATACCAAAAAATAGTTACATTTTTTATTAATAATTTAGTACCTTGACTGTCATTTGAATAATTTTCACAGTTTTCAGAAGATGCATCTAAAATCAAATGGAATCATTGTAAATTTTATAACACCTCAACTACGAAAAGCAAGAAATCGTTTGATGAAATCAGAAGGCAAACAAATTATTAAATTATGAGTTGTAAAATAAAAAATATTCTGTTTTCTTTCTTTGCTTTCAATTTGATGGGTTAAACAAAGCAATGCAAATTTGTGATTTAATATATTTACCATTTGATATATGACCAAATTTTCTTACCATTACTATCCATCTTTTCGGCATCTTTATAGGTATAAATGTACAATTGCGGTTTCGTCGGCAATTCATCGTCGACGCCATCCGCATCCTCAACCGGAATTTGAACGATAAACGGCGACGCATCCTCGTTTGTATTAACGAGCTCGGGCACTTTACCAATCTCCATCTCCATGTCGGTTTGCGGCGTCATAATTTCCACCTCGTCCGACGTCTCTAAATCCTCGGACGCGATTATTTGCACATCGGACTGCATCACATCCAAGTTATATGATGGTATGGCGAAGCTAATGTCAGGTACAATTAGCGTGCGTGGAATATTCGATAAATTAAATGTGGCATCCGCAATGTGTTCGCTTTTCGTCTTAATAATTACTTTTGGTTTCAGTAGCAACACCGGTTGTATAATAACAATCTCATCTTTCTCATCCTCAATCTCAATGTTCTCGTCTTCGTTGCATTCAGCCGGTTCTCGATTGATTTTTATTAAATTAATATCGTTGGAAGAATTTGGGTTTTCTTTCTGCTCCTTCTTCTTCAAATGAGATTGCAAGTATATTTTTGTGTAGTCGTCTTCGATTAGTGATTCATCCGAGTCCGAATCCGATAAATCGCTCGGTATATTATCGGACGTTAACATTTCTAATAATTTACGTGTGGACTCATCGCAATTCTCCATATCCATCTAAAATAATGCAGATTTGTATAATCAATTACAGTCATCAGAAAAATAAAAAGATAAAGAAAATCAAATTCATTTTTGGTTATTCATCGATTTCTAGTATGATTTGTGGATAATTGTCTAACGATATATATATAAGGTTTGCATATTTTGTGTTTTTATAAATTAATATACGCACTTCGTTTTTAATAGCCACAATCTCATCTTGTTCTGCCTTCTCCAGTTTGAGTTTTTTACTTTGTGCATTGTAAATGCCAAGCGAACGTGCTCGTTTCATCGTTTGCTTGACGGTTTGAAATGATTTTTTGTTCGGTACATGATCGAACCTACAATAAATATTGAATGAATAAGTAGATTTTAGATTTAGGCATAAAATTATTGTTATTACTTTAAGGAAACATCAGTGTAAATTTTTTGTAAGTCATCGCTAAGCCGTTCAGCTGATTCTCGCTTCAATGTATTATAAAACATCTTCCTCTCCTCTGCATTGACCATTTTAGGATGATTATGTTTCGGTTTGTAGATATCAATACGTTCGTAACGATTTTTTCCAAATAGAGGTATTTTACCTCGCGCAGGACATGTTTTTTCCTTGCACTTTAAATACCTAAAACAATTCAATTGAGTGATGTAAATTTCGTTGATTAATAATACATCAATTGTACTTAAAACCATTAACATTGCCGCTCGATAGAAAGAGATAGCCTTTATGCCACGTTCCACGATCTTCGCCTCGCGTTTGATGCATGACTTTCGGCAATTTTTCATATTTACAATCCTTGCCGCTCTCTAACCGCTTCGCTTTCATCAATTGGAACACATCCTTGATTGGTATCAAATAGCTTTCAGCTGGAAATCTGCATAATGTTGAATTAGTAACATTTCTATTGATTTGGGAGTGGAACTATTACTCGTCGGAGATACGTCGATAAATTTCTGGTATGTTAAATGGCATGGCAACTGCTCCCTCTAATAATCTATCAATAAAACGTTCTAAATCTTTCGACAGTTCGTCTGGTTCGTGATTGTGAATATTATTGTAGATGTCAGCTACTTGTTGGCCATGTTCGAAGAGCATCATCTTGCCGTGTGCTTGACATCCAACTTTGTATTTGCGACATTTGAGGAACCTGCAATAAATGTTACTGCATTCTTGCTTAGATTGCTTATGATTACTCACTTGAAATGTGTATAAACAGCGGTGGTGATAAATGCAAACCCTTGATGCCAAACGATAAATTCTGGATTGCATAATTGATTAACCGATTTTTGAAATTCACTATCTTCCGTTGACAATATCAGTTTGCTATTATTTAGTTTAATATAATCGTGATCGGTATGAATTTCTTTAAGATTTGCATTCATGATGCTAACCTCAAAATCAAAACATTGCAATTTAATACCAACTTAATACAATAAGTATTGTTAAGATTTAATTAAGCAATATCAACTGGATGTATTAATTAAATTATTTGTTTTTCAAATTAATTACATTATCTATTTATATGAATTCATTTCTGGTTGTTTTTATAATTAAATTTAATCATGTTTATTCGTTTATTGTTAATACCAACGCATACCAACGTAATTAACAAATGTTGTTCATGTCCTAAGTTTAGTTAAAAATAATTTAAAATTAATACGCAATTAAAATTAAGAACGATTTTAATTTTTAGTACCTTAACATTTATTAAATCAATGTTGTGTGTTTTAACTATTTACAACAAATAAAATAAAATTGTGGTAATTTGATATTAGGCCAAAAAGTACTACTTTTTTTAAATTATTGAAAAGACCATTTAAGTAAATTGGACGAACATTTATTTTAAAATAGTAATCTCAACTGAACCATACAAAATTTATCATCCTTCGATTTAAACTCGGTTTGAAATATTATTATCATTATTATCTTATTGCCAAACTAAACAAATGACAGCATTGTTATTGAAGCACAAAATTCATAATTCAACATAATAGTTTTAGAAAAATGTTTATATCACTAATAATTCTACTAATTTTACAAATAAATCAACGAATTGATGCATTTACGCATTGGATTGTTACAGAGAATGGACGCATTGAACCAAAAGTGAGCATATTATATAAACCTAACCTCAATTATTTAAACATTGAATATTTACAGCTAGATACTCATTTTTACCTTCGACGACCGTACGATTTGCTAGCGCTGCTCGAACAGGAGAAGCGTCGCAATGATTTGGATAACTTAATGGATGATTTAGTCAAACAACGACGACGCATCGATAAGAAATCGCTCGATGCTTCCTATCCACAAATCCATGATTGTGATGACTTTTTGAAGAGTTTAACATTGCTGTCGGCTAGCAATGCTAGTGAGCGTATCGACTATAGAATGACCAGTAAACAATATGATAAGGAGCCGTTTTGCACGCATTATTCCAAGCTGGAGTTTAGCGTATTTGCTTACGACCATTTGGAGAGTGTTAAAAACCGAAATGAGGGCAAAATTAGCAACTGTGATGGTTGTTTGAGCAATATAAACGTGGATTTGATTCGGAATCAAGCGATTTTTGCTTTAGAGAAGAATTCAACATCGTGGCTTGATTACAATTTGGCTTTTTTGTATTGGTGGATGAAGGGCGACTTTTCAGAGGCTGTTGAATGCGCGAGACGCTCCCTGTACTATGTTCCTAAGTAAATTTATACTAATTATTAACATAAATTTATTAATTGAGTGCTTTTAGAGCATTTAAAGACATTCCATTAGCCAATCTAGGTTTATTTTTATGGATTTCACATTCGGACGATGCACTTCTTTTACTACAAACCGCCATCGACCATAATCCGAATGAACCCCGAAACTATCTTCTATTATCACGTCTATATTTGAATCTGGGCGTTTATGATAAAGGATTGAAGGCGATGATAAAGTTTAAGACATTACAAGATCAAGACGATAAGAAGCACTCAACGAAATCTGATTTCGATGTTGTGAAATTTGTTAAATGCAATCTATTTAACGGCGTAAGCGATTATTTCGAGTAAGTTATTTAATGTGCAGTAATTTAAATCAATTTATATATCTTTTTTTGGCGACAGTACATTGCAGGACATTTTATCAGACTGGCATGAATATCACAGCAGACAGCAACGATGGTTGAGTTTGCAAGAACGTATGTTATGGGAGATTGCACCGCAGGAACTTAATTCGCAATCAAATTTAGGTAAGTCAATGAATTTTCTCATCAAGTTGATTTATATGAATCAGAGAGTTTATAGGAATTTTCTTATACTTATACATTTTGATTGTGAAAGAATAATGTTATGATCGCGATTTTATCCTCCTGACTAATAAGTTTCTTCAGTTAAAATAATTAATATAGCCTTCTAAGTTTATTTGAGGTAGTAAAGCATAACATATCGAAAGTTAGAGTAATTTTTGACTCACTTTTTATCCAAAAATGATTTCAATCATATACAGTAAACGAAATAGCAAAAATATGTCTCCAAATTAACCGAAATTATAATTTATCCTATTATACCAACAATCATTATGTTTTAGGAAGCAAATTGAAAGAGCCGATTGATGTAAGCAAACATTACTGTTCATCCGACTCAAAATCAGATATTCCAAACTGTGACTCAACTATGAATTTAGTTTCGAATCTTCAAAAAGTGATAAAAACATTTAATGAAAAATCGGATGTAAGCAAATTATTACTTATGTGAATGAATTAAATTAAATCAAATATTTGTTTTTAGGACGATGATGAAGTGTTTGAAGACATCGAACTATCACCGCCAAAGTATCCAACAACGATGCAACCACCCCAAAACCTCTACTTCGATGATATTAAGTGGCCGACGCGTGATGAATGCGTTGAATGGAATTTACCACTCACAGACACCGAACAATTAGATCTCCCTGTATTTCTTCCTCCAGAAAATAAAGGATATCCGTAAGAATATATAATTTCTAGTTCATTTATGGATGGTTATTTATAAATATTGCAGGATTAATAAAATATTATCGGAGTTTATTGACGTATCCGAAACGACTGAACATGAACTGCCCTGGTATCCACCGTTGTGCGATGCGTCAAATACGAATCTCGGTTCGATACAAAGCTCCGAATATCTACGTAAACATTTTCTTGGCTATATTAATAATGGTAATGGGGATGAAGCTGAGATTGGACAACGTATTGTAACAGCCAAGAAAAAGGTAGCTAGAATATAAATATGTAGATGAATTTTTTTCCAAAATATGATTGATTTGTGATTTTTAGAAATCGGGACCAGCATGGGTTTTGGCAGTTTTGTCCAGCATGTATTGGCGCATTAGAGAAAACTCAAAAAATGCGCTTTCATGCTTGGATGATGTGATGCTGGAACCGGTACCAGACATTTTCAGCGACGTTGTATTGGTATCAATGAGCTCGATGCTTCAACAAACTGGCTCATTAGATATTGCATTAGAGTTAGCCAAACAAGCATTTGATGTAAATCACTTCAAATTAATATTATTTTATCATTTAAAAATATTATTTTAGGTTAATTACTTAGAGCCTAGTACAAACTTTCTTTTGGCGATTCTGAATTACCAAAAGAACAATCCGATCTCAGCCATGCATTACCTCAAAAATGTACTACGCGTCGATCCCGATTACTATGACGGTGAGGCGGAAAAACTACTCAAATTATGGGCATGTCGCATAAAATTAGGCGCCTATGAAAAACCGGACCAAAAGCCAGAGAAACACGAGCATGAAATGTGTAGCGAGCGCGATCAATCACAAACAGAAGGCGTGATTTGTTCACCGAACGGTGAGCAATGCAAAACGGCTGCGATACATTGCTTTCGCGCCGACCATGCCGCCGCATCGATAAAGCCACTGCTAACGCAAAATTGCGGCAAGTCACTGACGCAATTTCTCAATTCCAATGAGAAGAAAGTGGATTTATCGAATGACTTCGATCAATTATCGCATGACTTTCATATGCGTATATTCTTTGGCGATGAATATATACCGGGAAGTGGTGGTAATCAAGCGTCACAAGGCGATATATATGGTAAATTAATTTTTACATTTATAAATATTATTATTAATTGTTTCTTTTAAGTGTCCGCTTCGATGAATCCCGATCAAGCTCAAAATCATAAAGTCATGTTTCATGTGCATGATAAATCCGGAACTTATACGCTATCAAAATCACTATGCAAGGAAATCATCAGCGCTGGTTGGGTTCAACAATCTTCCATGTTTAACATTTTGCCAACCGTGCGGGATGTTAAGTAATAATTATTCAATGCAGTTTTAAAAAATATATTTAATTTTATATATTTTATAGCATCAAACCGTTTTTGGTCGGAATAAAGTCAACAAGTTCCACGAAAATTAAGCAACCGTTTTGCGTCGATGACGGGCAACCGTCCTCGGCACGGCTGACAAAGCTGATAGCGAAAGTCTTAGAGCGCAAGCTACCGAATATAGCGGAAGAGTCATTAGCGAAATGGCTGGCGTTAATGTCCGGCGATCAAGAGGCGGATGTACGTGAGCTGGGTGAAAAAATCGGGCTCGCACTCAAAGAGAATAACACGTCGTGGTTATTAGCGACAGCGGCTGCGATTTATTGGCGCGTACTTGGCAACAACAATGAGGCTGTGATTTGTTTGCGGCAGGCTTTGACGTATGTTCCACAAGATATGGAAATCATTCCATTGATTAACTTGGTTAATGTGCTTCAAAAGTAAGTAATAATTAATAAGTATCTTATATGTTCAGAAGGTTGCATACTAATGTTTTACTGGTTGCGCTATTAACATTTTAAATATTGTGTGGGTTTATGTATTTTATTTAATTAATAGAAAGACAATGTTGGAATTTATAGAAAAATCAATTATTATAAAACTCTTTGCAAAAATGCATACATTGGAACGTTACTTCAAAAAAGGAACGTCGATATTTTTAAAGTAATAATGGTAACGGGATACTTTTTTGAAGGAAATTCCAGTGTCTGGACAAATGTTATTAATTGTTCAAAAGTTTCTCTCAGATCCAGATGATGACCTCTGAGTGAAATGGAGTAACTTCTGTAATTTTATTTAAATATAATTCTACAATTGATTATCATAGTTTCTCAAATGCTGTCAGTACCATATATTTAATTTTCTTTAATTTAAATATTCACACATCTACTTTCAGAGTTGGACTGCTCGAGGAAGCGCTTGTGCTGACCACCATAGCTGTACAAAGTCAACCCAAACAAATTCCATTCTTCTTTACAGCAGGCAACATCTACACATCCTTGGTAATTAATCACCACATAAACGCTTTAAAATCTATAAATGATAACTTTGTAATTTTTGCTTTAGGGTGACTTTGAAAAGGCGATATTCTTCTATCGTCTTGCATTAACTTTAGATCCGAATTTCGAACCCGCTCGAAATCGGCTACAAGCAATTTTATGTACGCTGCTGTTTGATGAAAGTGGAACACTACGAGACAACTTAGATATTTTAGTGAATTAAGCCAAAGATTGATAGATAGAGATATACGTTGACTAAGTATAAATGTCCCCCAAATGAGAGCATTCCATTCTATTTCATTATTAACATTTCTTTTATACAAATCACTATTAGTTATTGTAATAAATTTTATTTTTTTATATCTATAATAAATGAATATTTTATTAATTCGCGCGATTGATTTTGAATTCTCAATTCCTACACAAATAAATTTTATTTCTATGTATATTTATCTATAATATATTTAATTATACATTTTGATACATTTTTACACACACATTTAATAATTATTATCACTATAAGTTTTATTATAATTATTTTTTATTTTTTTGTTGTTTTTTTTTGAGAATTTTAATCTAAGACTAACTCTGCGTATTTACCAATCTACTAATTAATGAAAAAAACAATTTTAAAACGGAAGGTTAATTATTAACAAAAAATAAATAAAGTTACAATAATAATAAGAGTAATAATACAGAGTTGCGCTGTTCTTTATATTTATATAATTATTAAACAATCTAGTAATATCAAATTAATTGCGCTTAGTAGTTTTTTCTTCTTAAACTTTTTTTTCTCTCAAATATTTTTTTAATTGCAAAAAACGCTATTAATCTATAATACATATTACATATATAATGCAACTGTTTTTAACTGTTCTTTATCTTTATATAAAAATGTCAATTAATGTGCTGCTTATAAATTGAAAAACATTTCGCTCGCACTTGAATAGATTTGAAAAATCATATATCTAAAAATTATTTCGTTTAGAATGTGAACATTTGTAGTAATAGTTTGAAATAAGTTACAAAATGAAAAAATCGCTTTACATCCCTCTTTCATTCTTTCATATAATTTAAATTAAATATTTTTTCCTTTCGTATTAATAATAGTAAATATTAGTTATTAATTATTAATAACTTAACTCTAATTCATTTTTTTTGTTTAGTTAATCGGTCCAATAAACCTGCTGTATGCAATTTATTAATTCATTTGTTTATCGCTAACTTACAAACTACGTTTATTTATTTATTTATATACATATTTCAGCAAAATAATAAACAACAATATTGATGTATGAAATTTAACAAAAAAAAGAATTAATTCATTAATGTAGTAACAGAGAGCATTTTTAAATAGTTTAGAAATTGATAAATGCACTAATCGAAAAAATCAGTTTTCCTACTTTTAATCTTGTTCTTAATGAAACGTGGAACGAACGAACAAACACTTACCGTTTCTTTTTATAATATAAATATGTACATCTAAATCTATATTATATATAATAATGCGTAATGTATTATTATTATCAAAGATGACTTATACAAAAAATGGGTTCTTTTCTTTTTTTAGTTGTTTAAGAATGAGAATTGATGATGAAAAAGGCAAAATGATAAATTTGTTGTATATTCTTTTAATGTGTTGTGTTGTGTGATTTATTTACTCTTAAACGAAGACCTTAGCTAAGCCGTCAGCGCCGGCACTGGCGATGTAAGGTCTGGACGGATGAAATGCCACGTCCAAAATGCTCTCGTCAAACTTCTTACGGTGCGATGTGATCTCTTGTACGCATGTTTTGTTATCCAAATGCCATAAACGAATTGAACAATCATGTGAACCTAAACACATAAAAATCATTTTTGGTGCTATATAAAATGATTTAAATCATCGATGGGCAACCTTTTTAATATTCTAGATCTGTATATTTTTGTAAAAGTTCTGCACTAGTTGTGTAAATTTCGCCTTTTTTATCACAAAATTTCTTAATATTTTTTTAAATGTTATTAAAAACTGGCTAAATTTGATAAATTCTAAAAAAGTTAATAAATGGTCGACAAGTCTAAAAATTTCTTGGATAAATGCAAAATAGTTAAAATAAAAGGCTTTCAGGGGCCGCAAATAGTCCGCAAGCCTGAAGTTATCCATTGTTGATTTAAATCATGAGTAGTCAAACCCTTTTCTACCTAGTTGCTAATTTACGAGAATAAAAAAGTAAATTTTTATGATTTTAAAACGCATATGAAATCAAATTTGAAATAAACTTAAACCCCAGTAGAAGACGTTATGGACTAGGTAGACTAACTACCAATGATTTAAATAATAAATACCTGAGAGTAGATATAATCCATTTGGATCAACAGCTAAACTAGTAACAGAATCCAAATGAGCAACCATCGAATGTACCATTTTGCCAGTATTATTATCCCAAAATCGAATATGTCGATCTTCATGGGCGGTGACAGTTAATGGAATCGTTGGGTGGCAAACAACGCGATTTATATGACGACTGAAACCACACAAAAAAAAACTATTAGATTCATCCGGTTAACAACAACGCGATGTTTGTTTATTATTAATTAGAGTGAATCTAAATCTATATTTAAAACAATATAGATTCTCAGTTAATTAATTATTCAACATCGTTATGGTAGATTAAATCAATCAATTTTGCCTTTAACGTACACTTTTATCTTTAAGCGTTTGTCGGGCGCGATATGTTATTTTTAGATTCGTTCGAGAATTGATTATTTACATGCAAAAACACACGTAGATTACATAATAATATGTTTAATTTTCATTTGTTACCTTGCCGCCGCGTTGCTTTCGCCATCAAATCGTACGACCGGCTTGCTCGTTTCGGTATCGAAGATAACACATTGCGCATTTTCGAATGCAGCAACGATCTTATTCGGTTCGTCCCTACAAAAATCAACGCTCGATGGTATACCATCCTGTTCGGAGACAAACGTATTCAACACGTTCACCTAAAAATACATCATAGATTTAGGCACGGTTTAATTTTAACACCAACCGAATGCGCGCTTATTACTTTTGAATGCGGTGCCCATAACTTCACAGTCCCATCAGCCGAACAAGACAGCAACTGCTGTCGCGACTGAAGCACTGCCAGGCCCCAAACGGCATCGCTATGGCCCTCCAACGTTGTGTTAAGCACATCCGGTTCAAATAAATCATATGGATCTATATTGCAGCTGGGCGTATTCCAACAATGAATATTTCCATCCACCCCGCCCGAATAGCAATGTTCACCCGTTCCGGAGATCGCCAAACAGAGAACGGGACCACGATGGCACCTAAATGTATATAATGGTTCTACGTCTAGAGAGGCAGATTTTTTAGCAGGAACCGTCTTTTGTAAATTCCATAATTTGAGCGTATGATCCTCGCTGGCTGTGATCAGTACGGGCTCGTTTGGATGAAATGCGAGCGCTCTTATTCCATCGAAATGGCTACGTAACGTATATTTGGCGTTCCACGTTTTGCGAAACGATTCCTTACTCGTTGCCATATCGTACGTACTTTCCGCCTCATTGTTTACCGTCAGTTGAGCCAATTCGCCAAGACCTACAGCATACAAAGCAATTGCGAGATCAATATGTGTAACATTACATTCAGACACAGAATTATATCAAAACAAACGTATTGGGAAAAATTAGAATAATCCTTTACAATAACAAGGGTTAGCTTGTCACTGCCTGCGCTCAACGCTCTGAATCTAATTTTAACGCAAACAGACATTCTAAGACAGACTAATATTTTGTTATACATTCGATCTTCTTTACAAATTATTATTAAGTACTTTTTATTTATAATTAGTAAAATAATAGAATATTTACAGGACGTTTGTGGTTTGTTTGCTATAATGAACATCCTTATTAGATAATTTTCCTGTACATACCCAATGCCGAATCAATGTTATCATCATCATTGTACCGGTTCATCGCCGGCACAACCTTATTCCAATCACCACCCTCAGTCTTAACTTCATGTCTTTGATCTTCCGATTCCGATAATAAATTAAGTTCGTTCAACACCTCCATCGCCTCCGCATCGACATCATCGCCGAGCGCATCCAGTTTGCCTTTCCGCTTCACGCTCTTCACATCATCGTCCATATCGTCCGGATTTTCCAAGTCCACATCATCGCTAATATCATCCTCGTCCTCCATATCAACATCGCCGGTGGTGAGAAAATCCAAATTCGCCATTACGGCCGCCTCGGTGTCCAACATCATTGCTTCAGCCAGCGAACTTGCAGTCTTTTTCCCGGAAATTCTTCTACCTAGAAGCCAAAAAAATCATCAAATTCACATACATTTTATAATCAGTGATGTAAAATTTTGATGAGGAAATCGGCGCATTTATTATTAACGCGCTTGAAAGTTGAAAGGTCATATGTTAATAATTGATCAGTAAGTAGGTAGAATTCGGACCGAAACATTTAAGACATAATTTTATACCTTGCGTTTCACTAGCGCGTTTGTTCGATTCATTGCCATTTAACGAACTACCATTCAAATTCTCCTCCTGTTCAGCGTTATTATTCAAACCTAGTAATGCCCGCACTCGCGTTGAACGAACATCAATTATCCTATCTGTGTAACCAATTTCTTGTAAATATTGTCTGAGTAATTGTCGCCCCTGTCGCCAAGTGGCATTCGACAAAGACGTATACGGCGTCTCACTATCCAATTGGGCATCTACATTAAGACTAGTATCATCCAAAACAGGCGGTTTGATATCGCCCTGCTGCAAATCCACACCGTATTTCAATTTGTGGAATTTGGCGCGTTCCTGCTTCAGCGCGTACTCGAGCATTTTAATACGACGGACCAGATCCACTTTCAGATTCTCCTGTCCTTTACGCTCCCCTTGAAGAAAGGCAATCCGAGCCTAAAAATGCAAACAAACATTTCTAATTAATTTACTTCCTCTTTAATAACTATTCTAAATTTAGCATGGAAACAAGAATGATCAACGTGGAAATGTGAATTTAACATTCAAGCCATTTAAATGAATCTGCTAGTCTCATATAATAGATTATTTAAAAAAATATTTTGTGATGAAAAAGTTTATTTTTCATTTTCGCTATTCATTCATGGAACCAAGCGGCAAATGCTTAAATGAAGTATTGCAATCATCTTCACATGAGAATGCCACTTCTTTGTCGTTGTATAAATAGCATTGCAAGTTGATTTTAATAAATAAAAATGAATCTATTTACCTGTAATTCGGCTTTATCAACCTCCCATTGTGAACGTTCTAATTCGAATCGGGCCCATTCATGTTGTATGTAATGTAATATACCTGGAATCGAATACTGCGCTTTCGGATTTTCTTCGATCTGCTTGTTGTTCGTCGTCTGGGGGCCCATTTGTGAGCCATTCTGATGATTCAACGTATCCTCCATTGTTACAAAAGTTCTGCAATTTTACGCCATGTTTTTTTTGGTTAATCAACAAACTCTAGAGACGAAGTCGAACACGAAATTGATCACTGGGTATATAATGTGTATGGTTGAAACGTTGTATTTGTCTAATCTTAAATATTTACTATCGTATTGATCATAGCCGAAATGTGATTTTTTGGTAACCTAATGTTAATTTATTCTAAGCGAACGGCCATTGAATTTTATGATTGTAGTTTTACGAAATGGTGTTATCTCACTCACGTTTATTTTAGGAGATATAGCGCTATTCTTGTTGGTACTGGTCTTTGAGGTTGCGCTGTTCTTCCTTTTCGTCGATGCAGTGCTCTCAACATAAATGTCAATGTCAATACACATCATTCGAAGACGATGTTAAAATTGTGCTAATTTAATTATTATATATTTAGAAACTATCATTAGCACAATGTGGTTGATCACAGTAAAGATTTACTTAAATAAATAAATTTTCAAATAGTAAATGTAAATCACACAGATATCAATCGAAATCACTTTTAATATATTCAATTCATTACTAAAACAATTATAAATTAACACTTTGCATGTAAATTTACTATAATTTAACATTTAACATTAAAATATGAACAAATAAATTGAAATAATTTAATTTTTTTACGGTTGGTCGCATTTATGATTTTGTATGATTTTCGTGTAAAGCCGTAGCGCGTCGTAACCGAAAATAATATGGTGAGCGTGCAGTAGTATATACAATACATTTTTATTGTATACAAATAGCTTATTTTTGAATATAATAAGAATAAAATACAGCAAGCAATATGTCGACATCGCAAAAACATCGCAATTTTGTGGCGGAGCCCATGAACGAGAAGGAAGTGACCGAATTGGCTGGCGTTGGTGATGTATTAGGAAAGCGTCTTGTTGCAGCCGGTTTCGATAAGGTTAGATTCAAAAATGCGTTTCGCAACATTATGCAAATATTCTAACTGTATTTAATTATTTTTTTAGGCATATGTGGTGTTAGGACAATTTCTAGTGTTAAAAAAGAATAAGGAGCTGTTTCAAGAATGGATGAAGGACACCTGCCAGGCTAATACAAAACAATCCGGCGATTGCTATCAATGTTTGAGCGACTGGTGTCAAGAATTTTTATAATTTATCCCTCATTTTATACAAAGATTTCTATATTTTTTACTTCTTTGATGTATATAAACACCGTATTTTCTATTGTACAATCAAATTTAAGCATTAAAATATAAATTTTTATTCACACAATTAATGATTACATGTTTAACTTGGATAAATACTCTTGTACTGTGACAACAATTGTAGGATCAGCAGCTGCAACCATTTGCTTGATTAGCTCCCATTGTCTGGTTGCTAGATGCGGAGTGGATTGAATGCATTCAGGCATAAAACTCACAGCCAACAATTTCATTTCAATTAATTCGGATACCCATAACTTTTCCACTATCATCAAATCAACACCTTGTTCATCCTTTAAATTTTCGTGTATCGTTTCAACGATATCATGTATGCATTGCACGAATAAATTGAATGTATAGACACCATTTTTAGGTAAAACTACTTGGAGTTTATCTTGAATAAAGCTGACTAGCAGTTGCATTGTGTAATTATCGCCACTTTGTAGATAGAAAATTGTAAAATCCAACCACAAATTTGTTTGGAAATCGCTTTGACAGTAATTTTGCAGCTTTAAACATAAATTCAACGATTGTGATGATCGATCATTGAGTAGATTTTTTATTAGCATCATTGACAGCGACTTAGCTTGTATGGATCGCTTTAAATTCAATTGGAAATCATCACCAATCACTTCATTTACAATGCTAAACAATTTACTGCAGTTATTTTCATTGATCAACATCCATTTGTAGCAAAAACTTTCAAGAGTTAGAATTTGGACGTCTTTAACAGCTTGTTGTATGATCCATGTAATAAAATCATCAGATAAGTATTTAATTCTGTTAGTGTTTACTTTCTGAACTATCGAATATTTTTGATCAGACAATAATTCACAAACACGTTGCAGGTAAGTGCATAGAAACTTAGTGTGAACACGCTGAATTCGCATCAATAATAATCTACTAGCCCCATCATCTGGATTCAGTAATTTAAATTGTTTCTCCACCAAAATATCAAAAACATCTTGTGATGCAGTTTGTATAAAAATCTTGAAGTTGTGTTGTAATAAATACATACGCACTGATGTGTTACTATCATCCTTGGAAAGTATCTGTATGATTTTGGAGATATTCAAGTATCTACATAGCAAAAATGTATGTTTTCGCACTGTAACTGCTCGATTGGATAGTTCGGTTATTACCTGTGCGGCATCATCATGTCGCATATTGCAAATCCCATAATATAACATTTGTAGGGCGTATTGTAAATAATCACGAGTGAAGAAATTCATAGCTAACTGCACATTCTGCGTAACTTGCGGACGTTTTCTTAACAATTCCAGGATGTGACGTTGAATGTTTAATAAATTCCGTGCTGATAAATCGCTTATATCAATTGTAGCATCCACTTTTGGAGTAAATTTGCTTATGTGTTCATTAAAATCATCTGTGAATGAT
>JARJDW010019711.1:0-12290 GCA_030264715.1 Adinopsis sp. GC000173 | reverse complement strand
CAATTAGATTAAAATACCATAAATCGATAATAATGTTTTGATTTTTGCGCCCTCCATTCAGACCATTGTGTACCCCATTTTGGTAATATAATCGTAATATATAAAAAGCGCCCCACGAACGACGATGATGGTAGGTAGCGAAGCGCAGTATTTCAACGATCGATTGTTACATTTTGTTGGCAATTAGGGCACGGGGGACAAACAAAATATAATAAGATAGTTGATTGAATGTATTTATCGATGTGCCCCCGATAAAAATCAGACTTCACTTTTTAAAAACTTAAACAAAGAGATACAAATACAGATATTTTCAAAATTAGATTAAACAAAAAATTAATTAGTTGATTTCATGAATTAATGAATAAAAATTATTTTCGCGTATTAAAAATTTATCATGGGACATAAATATGGTTCTATTTAAATAAATAAATGATATCATAATAATACATTGTAATAAAATGTCCCTTCGCCCATTTTTGACCTATTTAACAATTTTTTATTTAAATTTCAAAAATTAATTGAATCGATGTGGTCCGGTTAAATCTGTTAAATTGCAAATTAAAACGCTTAAAGAGACAAATATCTAGACATATTTTTAATTTAATTCAACGGTGTCCTACTATCCCCAGTTCTAAATTTTTTTTGAGTAGATAACGATTTTTTTATTTAAATCGTATACATACATAGAGAATTCGGCTTTTTATCCGCTCGCATATTGCCCCTTCAGTTCTTTTTTCCACGGCCGTTTTGTCTTTGAGGGTACCCGATTTGCATAAAAAACTCTCATATATACGACGACTCATCATCGTGCGCTAAACAATCGAAATGCCGCCGGTGTAAGAAAAAGAAGAGGCGAAAAAAATGGGATAAGGCACCCCATATCTCCGGCACCATAGCCCAGCAGCTAGCTACCTTCTCGCCGCTTAATTGTTTTCAATCAGCGCGCACCCTTTCATTCATTCGCTCATTCATTCGCTCCTCGCTGCTTTTTTCTCACGATGCATACACGCACAATCATCATCCATCTCGCATTTGTCTCAAATAGACATCCGCGTCACGTACCGAACCGAACGAAACGCATCTGCATACCATTACGTCACACAAAGTTTTATGGTTGTTGTGTATGTGGTGGTTTTTTTATCTTTTCTGAGCGTCACCCCCGAGCGTGTAACGCTAGACGATACGTATGTACCAGCTCGCTCATCTGCCGCGGCGACACATTCCCAGAAAACATACACATGTGTGATGTGGTGTTGACGATCATCATGATGATGATGAGGAATATGAAACAATTGCGAACGCGCTGTATGGTTGAGACAAAGACACCTCAGCAGCTTTGCACTTGACTGGGCGCAAAAAACGACCATGCATTGCATGCGAAACCAAAACACGTTGCCGAATAATGGGCCGATTACGCTCGTATTCCTTTTCACTCTCGCTTGTTTCGGAATGGAAATAAAAAAAGGGTTGAGAGACTGCTGCTGGTGCTGGTGCGCCACGCTGTGATTTTGAATTTTTTTTTATATATACATTCTAAGCGCGAAGGGTGCATAAGACAACGTCATTGGGGGTTAAATACCCGTAGGCCACTTCACCTAATCCCACCTGCTTTGCATAAAAAAAACGAAAGAACGTAATGCCTAATGTTTTTTTTCACTCATGGATAGTTTCGGAACCATCATAACCGGATATAAGCGTAATCCTCGCATTTTTTGCGCAACCCCTTAAGAAAAAAGGAAGATAATTGATGCATACATTAACATGGGAAAATGCAGATAGGAAATTCAGGAATATAAGCGTCTCACCGGCAATCCAGGCAAATTAAGCGTAATGAAATTCACATTCTCTTAGTTAGGTATAGACGCATACCTTTGTCAAAGTAACACTTTCAAATGGTTAAAACCTTAAAATAATTATAGTATGTAGCTATAGTGCATCAAATACTTTGCAACTGGACTCACTTAGAAACTTATTCACAAAGTCATTAATGGTACGCACACCTTTGACAAAATAACGCGGTATATTCTTATTTCAATTAATAATTATGCAATATGTTAAAAATTAAAAATAATAAAAAGAACAATTAATTAAACATACCTGGTTTTGAGTTGATGTAAAGTCTATGCGTATTTCGGCTATATAACCATCATCAGGACATCATCTATAATCAAGAAACAGACTATTAATACATGAATTAGCGAGGTTTACCCGTAAAGTAAAGTAAACTAAATAGATTAAAAAGTCTTGTTTTTAATTGATTATTAATTCTTAATATTTTAATAATAGTTCACCCAGACGTAACAGCAAATATTTAAAGCTTTGTTAAAAATATTATTAAATATCTAACTCTATGTAAAGTTTTAAGCACACCTTTATCAGAGTAACACTTTGATTAACCCCTTATATTTAATTAGAACTTACGTAATATGTTCAAAATTAAAATTATGTTGTCAAACTCAATGTAAATCACACTACTTTTAGTATTTGACCCAAATTGATATGCAACATAAATGACTACATATATTGTTAGTTTCTTAATCTGTCACTTCAATCTATAAGAATTTGAATTAATTAATATAAAATTAGTTGGTTTTGAACGAAAAATCTGAAACAGTTTATTTTTTTCTACTTTAAAACGTACTCATAAACAAAAAATTACACACCTTGGCAAAAAGTTTAATAATTTGATAAATTCTCTAACATAAATTACTGCATATTGTCAATTTCTTAATCTGTCACCACACATTTTAATTAATCAATATAAAACTTGTTTTTGAATGAAAAATTGACTACAGATTATGTACAGTCATAAAAAATTCCTTATTGGACCAAATTTAAAAAAAAAGTAGTAGCTAGTGCTTTTTTTCTATTTTAGAACGTGCTCATAAGCAAAAAATCACAAACTTTAGCAAAAAAGTGTCAACTTCTACCTGATTTAGTCTCGTAAATTCTTGATGCTATTCATTTTAATCTTGAATAGATTCTTTCATATATTCTAAAAAATTAATCTTATTAATTAGATTAAATAGTTGTAAAAAACAGTTATCAAAATGTGTTTACAGACAAGAAAAAACAATTTATTGCATAAAATGTTTTAAATTAGGCACCAAATTGTATTATAGTTTATAAAGTGTTATCAAATAAATTCGAAATTGACATTTGATAATGGATAAATTGTTAAAAATTGTTAGAGAAGCAAAAAACATAAACAAGTACAAAAATTGACTCATTAATTCTCTAAATTAATGCAATAAACACTATATGTAATAATTATTCTAATTTTAATTACTTTAAAGAAATTAATTGTTAAAAAAATGTATTTTTTTACTTAATAATGTTATTCTTACAAAAAAAAAACATCTAAACCTCATTATCACAATAAAACAAGATGCAACAAATGACTCACCAACTCTCTAAATAAAAAAAGATAATAATAAAAAACTATACATATTAATTGATGCAACTTTAAACGCTTTATTTAGTAACCTGTTTATACGCAAAAAAGTTATGACCTTTTTACAAAACAATATCTATAATCCCTTTTATCACAATAAAGCAGAGTGTAAATATATGTAACTTTAAGTATTCTACTTCTATTTTACGAAAAGTGAGTAGGTATCTAACAAAGCTATTAATAACCGACAAAAAAGTTTTGTATTGGGGTTGAAATGGAAGAAAAAATGCGTTTTTTTATTTAGAAACGTGACCATATGATAAAAACTTTAAATATCTTCTCTTCTCCAAATTGTAGTATATTTGATAAAATTTTNCCGACAAAAAAATTTTGTATTGGGGTTGAAATGGAAGAAAAAATGCGTTTTTTTATTTAGAAACGTGACCATATGATAAAAACTTTAAATATCTTCTCTTCTCCAAATTGTAGTATATTTAATAAAATTTTAACAGTTAATTATTGTTCTTTAAACTTTATTATTAAGTCGAATTCTTACATAAAAAGTTTGTTTTTCTCTATTTGGAAAAAAAATTAATTGTTTTGCTTTATTAAATGATAAAATTTGAACAAATTTATTCAAAATTTACATTTTTATATAAAAAAAACATCATAACTAAGCTTTTGTGTAGACATAAGAATCTAGTAGCCGATAGAAAAACTTTTTTTCTATTTGGGAACGTGTTCGTACGCAAAAAGTCAGAAACTTTAACAAAAAAATCTCACCCTACATCTAAATTAGCGTGATAAAAACTTCTAACTTTTGAAAATTCATTTTTTACTAACAAATTAATTGAAAACTAAATAGTTTAGATCAAAAAATCATTTCTTGGTAAGTTTGTTTGTAGACATAAAAGTTTACAACTTTCTAGTTAAGTCGAATTATTAAAAAATCAACGTTTTCTATTTTGGAATGTATTCATCCATAAAAAATCACCCTACATCTAATTAGTTAGCATGACAAAAATGTTATGTTAATTATTTTTTTAACACTTTTTTACACTAAATTTATCACAATTTATGAAATTTAAATCAATTATTTTTTATTAATAAATAGTAGCCGGGTTTCTGTGTTGACATAAGTTTACTAAATGATAGAGAGGTTTCCTTGTTGTTGTTAGGTAGAATTATTTTAAAAAAAGCATTTTGTAATGCGTTCATTTAAAGAAATCACAAACAATCAAAAAAGCAACCCCAAATTTGATCACTTTTCTTTTCATAACCGTTTATTAGTAAACTAATTCTATTTTATAAAAAACACGATTTCTAAGTTTTTGTATAGACATAAAAGTTTGCAAGTCTACAAAAAACCCTCCTTGTCAGGTTGAATTGTTAAAAAAAACACTTTTTTTCTATTTTGGAACGTGTTCAACCGCAAAAAATCAAAAACTTTAACAAAAAATATCCCCCAATACATCTAAATTAGCATGAAAAAACATTATTTTACTAAATGTATGAGGAAATTTAAGCAAAGCAATGCATAATTAACAATTGCTCATCAAAAAAACAACGTAAAATAACGTAAAAGTATTATTAAAAAGTTCGTTTTATTGAACCAAAATAGCTAAAAATATCGTCTTTTATTTAAATTAGCGTGATAAGCATCAATAATATCAACTGCAATTATTTCTCTTTGCTATATTAAATATTTTATTCAAATTAAAGCAAAAGAGTGCAGAATTAGCAATTTCTTATCAAAAAAAAAGTCGCAAAACTTTTTGCATATAATAGACGTAAAAGAGTTCGTTTTATTGGGTCGAAATTGCTAGAATCTTACTCGCTACTTAGATTAGCAGGATGAGTGTTAATAATTTCAACTACAAATACTCCTTCTCTTTGCTATATGTTATAACATTTTACAACAATTATGCACAATTAACAAATTCTGTTAAAAAAAATCATTGTTTTAATGCGATAAATTTGCTAGAAATCTCAAACTTTATTTAAATTAGCACTTTAAGTGTCAACAAAGTCAATTAGAAATACGACTATATAAAATTTAAGCAAAATAATACACAATTTACAGTTTTTTTAAATAAAAACTTTGCAAAAACATAATAAATGTCAATAATATTGAATATTGAATCAAAATAATGCACAATTAACAATTTTTTTCATAAAAACATCCCAAAAAACTTAAGTTATACTCATAAAAAACGTGGTATTATTGAGTAGAAATTGCTACAAATCTCACCCTCTATTCAAATTAGCAAGATAATATTAACTGAAAATACTACTATACAAAATTTAACCAAAATAATGCATAATTAATAGTATTTCATAAAAAAACTTCATTGTATTGAGTCAAATTGACTAAAAACCACTATTTAAATTTTTAATGTGTAAAATTTAAGCAAAATAATGTACAATTAAGAATTTTTCTTTAAAAAAAACATCGCGAAAAACTTTGTGCGTATAAACGTAAAAGTTTCACTCTCCAAAAAAAACTTTGTTTTATTGGGTCGAATTGCCGCGCACAAAAAATCGCAAAACTTTACTCCATCCATCCCCTTACAACACAGTGTATTAATCTAGAATAGTCATATTTCGTGTACTCAATTCGAAATTAATCTGCAATCAGTCAGTATAGAGGTGGACCCGGTTCAAACAAAAAAATTCGTTATTAGGTCGTCGTCGTTATGGAAGCGCCCAAAAAAAAAGTGCATTTTTTACGTTTGGGAACGCAGAGGACGACGGTTTTTCGGTATGCAAAAAAACACAACAACCCGAACGCATAATTACGCCGCACCCCTTTCATCCATACATACGCATACATACATACACATGATTTTTTATTTGCGCCGTCGTCGAAAAAATAAAAGACGGATTACCGCTGCTGCATGCATGCCCGTGGTGCGGCGTGCATTCATTACGATGGGAGCCGAAAAGATGCGCCTAGTGAAGAAAAAAAAAACAACACAAGAGCGAATGAGCGTCGAGGTGAGAGGATATGCAAAGGAAGCGAATTGTTTAGGAATGTGTGACCCTACGAATTAACCCCTATTTTTTTGCTTGATAAAATGATGCGCCGCTCGACAAACAAAAGACGACGCACGCAAAAAATGCATTTCAATGAATTAGTTTTGCATACATACCTACATACCTATAGGTATTTTTTATGCGGATAACGATACCGTAAGCGTAATTAAATAGGCAGAGATGTGAAAAAAATGTGTTTCCATCTAAATTCATCATTTGTTTTTTTTTCTGGTATGTATTATAGTTGTTGGTTCTTTGCGCATATGCAGCCACAGCATCAATTTATAAAAACCATATGTGCTCAGATGTTAATAGATGAGACGGACTTTTTTTTAGAAGACGTTACGAGAGAGGAAAAAAACATATATATCGGTTATTTTCATCATCAACACCAGTGGCGTGCCTAGTCATGACTGCTTAATTATGTTCGAATGAAACAAAGCGCAAATAAGATGATTAAATTGATAGTCAACGTGCAACGAAACAAAAAACAAAACAAAACAAACAAATGATGTATTATGATAATAAATGCGAAGTGAATTTTCCACGGCCTACACGATGATTATTACAAGTTAATTTACTCGCGTTTTTTTGTGCGCGCGAGAGAAACTGTTAATTGATCAAACTAAGAGAGGGCGCACGCTGCTCATCAACATCATCATCATTATCATCGTTGTGTTGTCTTGAACGCGCGAGAGGTGGATGGATGGATGGATGGAGTGTGGGTGGCTGCACGAGGGATGATGGTGTAGTTTTACCCGTCGCCGGCGTCGTCGTCGTCGTTTTTTTTTCTAATGTGCGCGCGCGTGCAAAAAAAAATTGAACGCGCCGACGGCGGCGGCGGTGGTGGTGGTAGAGGGTTGAAAAAAAGCGCGCCCCGGATTTTTTCCTGATACGTATTATCGGCGGGCGCGCTACGACACATAAAAAATCGACGCGGAGAACTGAAGGGCGGGGGTGCTGTGGGTGGAGGTGGAGGGAGTTTGCGCCAGCGCGCCGAAATGCAGAGCGAAAAAAAGCGAAATAAAATAGTATAGACGACGACGATGTTGTTCGGCGACGGCGGCGGCAGGCGGCGGGAGAGAGGGAAGAAAAAACGCGAAAAAAAGCAAAATAATATATAAAAAAAATTTTGTTGTATATAAGCTCGGGTTTTTTTTTCGGGAGAGGGAGGGAGGTTGGCGGCGGCGGCACATGCATGGGGAGCTTGCAAAAAAAAATCATCATCATCATACATATAGGGGGCGCACGCGTGTTAAGAATTCCCACCGACATTGCCGCCGCCACCGCCGCCGCCGCCTTCCACCACTCTCTGTCTAACTATATTGATTTTCATATGTGCGATCTCTTTTCGCCTTGTTCGCCTGTCTGTGCCTGACCTCCGATACGTCCAAACTTATTCCCTAGGACATCGATTTTTAACGCGTCGCTTTAATAAATTATATTTATATTACGATATATTCTACATCTATGCAACCCAAACAGCGCACAACAACATCATCATCATTCTGTATATAGCATGGCTTGCATTGTATGCAACCAAGTTTGCATGGGTTTTAATTCGGCTATTTAGCAACAACAAAATTGTACACAAAACGCTCTTTATGTAATGTTTTTTTTTTGTTGTTGATCGCACAAGCAGTTGGGGGTAAGCGTTGTCTGGTAGGCATGGTAACAACAAGGTCATAGCCGTCTCACACCACCCCCGACGGGCGACCCCCGCGCGCTCGCCTCAGACACGGCGGCGGTGAATGTTTATCCATCGTGATTATTATCGATAACATGAACAAAAATTTTTTTAGCGACGCCGTCGTACCTATAAGCAAGTCCCGCGCGCACACGATATGCGAATATTGTATAATTATGTGGAATGTTTGCGAGCGCTAATATTAATATAAACGCGCCCCGCCGCCGCTCTAGCTTTAAAGTTCAATGTCAAGCAGCGGCAAGTGTTTTCTCTCTAGATTTGATTGTTTATGAATTTTTTCTTCTTATTTTACTCTTTTTGCAGCAATGCAACCAGCACGGTAAGGATGATTATCCGAATTGGACGAGGAACACGATGGGCATCAATAAGCAGGGGTACGAGGCTAAGATGAACGATCATCAAAATCAAATGCAGAAAAGTAAGTTGAAGGCATATTAATTTGCCAATCGATTAAAACACCTAAAAAACGAACTTTGGCCTGCGTTTTCGATTTTTTATTTTTTTGCTTAACATTATATTATGTAAAGTGTGCAGTGTGTCGCTCACGGCAATATTTCCGTTTCGACAAATCGATTTTTTTAGGTTAGATGGTGCAATTTCACATCGGGAGGGATATACAACGTATATGTATTCATATTTTTTGGCGCAAAAAAAGTTTGCGTCGTCGTGCAGAATAAGAAAAAAAAAACATAATAATAAAAGATTTGCTGATTAAATGAAGAAAAAAATAAAAAAATGTGATTTGCAAACTAGTCAGACAGGAAATCTATTTGCCGATTATTTTTTTCGCGCGCGCATGCAAGAGAGCAAGCAAGTATTAGCAAGCCAGCAAGCGTTTCGTTTCTTTGTGGCGCTTTTTCGGCGTTTTTGGCCGCGAGCCGCAGCGTACGAAAATCCAAGGACGGTCACTTCGCCTGCAATAATCGCAACGGCAACAACAGCAACAGCAACAACCGCATTTACTGCGCTGCGTCGCCGACGACGTCCACGTGGTCGTCGGTCGGAGAAAAAATTTATATTTTTCGTGATTGATTTTTGTAATCATAATTTATCATCATCTTACAAACGTATCATTAAAAATTTATCTACGCATTTGGAGAAAATCGTTAACGAGTCAGAGTGTTGTACTTATATATATGTAGGTAATTGATGCGTTTTCGTGTTGTTGATTGATTTGCAATGACAATATTTTTTCCCAACTAGCTATATATTTTATCTATCTATACAACCAAAATCTTTATTAAAAGTTTTTTTTTTCGTCGTGTGATTATTTAATTGATCGCAAGCGTGGCCATGGCTGCTACGATATATTCTCAATTCGCAGCCGAAAAATGTATATATTTCAAGGCGGTCCACTTTTGTTGTTGCTGTTTCACTCTTCTGTATATTTTGCTTTTTTATTCACTTGCCAGAGTTGTTTCTTTCTTCGCTAATAATATTAATAATGCTGACGCGAAAAACGCACACATATAAGATTTTTTCGATAAATGATATTATTGCCGCGTGCGATTAGAGTGACGACAATGTCGAATGTAATAATAATCGTTTCGTTGGTTGGTTGTTGTTGTTGTTTGTTGTTGTTGCAGAAGCAACGTAATATAATAAGTTGGCTTATTATATGGCCTTGCAACAACAACAAAACGTTGTTGTTTCGTCGTTACGTTTTGCTTGCCAACTTTTTTGTAGTTTTTGCGATGGAAAATCGCGTATGGAAATGCGTAACGGACCTATCCCAATCGCATCTAGATAGCGCCAGCGCCGGCTGTTTTGCTTGACCTTTACGTTTTTTTTTCTCGTCATCCACACAACAGCTCGCTTTGCGTCTAATTAATTAATTAACTAATTGTTTTGACTCGAGTTTTTTTTTTGTATAAACACTACATTTTATTTAAATGTGCAGATAGGGTAATATAATAAAATATTGTATACATAGATAGGAACCTATAACAAATTTTTACAAAATATTTGTCATTTCAAAATGTTTTTAGTGACCAATTAACTTTTTTAGTATCTCCATATTTCTTAAATATTAAAGTATAGAAGGTTTTTCATAATTTTCTTTCCATTTTTTCATTTATCTATGACATTTTATACTAAACTTCATCAAAATCATCAAAAAGTTTAGATAATTTAAGTTTTTCTCATTTTTTGAGATCTCCACATTTTTAAAATATCAAATTTTAGAAGGAATTAGATAATTTTTATGTTTTTCTTCCAATTTTTTCATTTATCTATGGCATTTTCCACTTAATCATCATCAATATAATAAATAATAAATAAAATCTTAGTTTTTCTCATTTTTAAGCAATTTTAAAGATTAATTAATTACTAGTTTTTTTATTTTCTTATAGATTTCACAAAAAATTATTATCTAATTAAAAAATGTTATCCTTCATTGTTAATTACGAATTTCATTTTATGCGTGTTGTGTTGTGTTGAAACGTTGACAAAATTCGAATTTCTCATAAATTTATGTTCGCTCATTTTTCTAATTCATTTGCGCGTTCGTTAATTAATTGTAATTTTTAAAATAAAAATTGGCCGTTTAATTTATTTAAATATGTGTGTGTTGTGTGGCTTCGCGCAAACATATACGCACAAATGGCTATTTAATGATTTGTCATAAATTTCATCAACACTGTTAGTTACGTTATTTTTTTTTCACTAATTTTTAATAAAAATTGCTGTATTGCCACGTTGTGACTAAAAACGTTTGCACATATATTTGAAACAACATTTTGCAAAATTTCTTTCTTTATAATATGTATTTTTGGAGTAATTTAGTAGCTAAAATATTTAATGGGAAATCAGTAATTAGATTAGATAATAATTTACTTTTTCATTCAATTTTATTGACAGCTAGGTTCTAATTAAACCATTATTGTATTCAAGTATTTTATCGAAACTTTGATATATTAAATAAAAAGTATAGGAAGAATAAAATTTGTTTTATGAATAGTTAGAAGCAAATGAAAATATTTTTTAATTCCATCTATTTTTATTTCCATCCCTCTGTTTTCAAAAATGTTGCTATGTTTGCTTGTTAATTAGGTAATATAATTTTTTCTTTGTATTATTTTATGGGCATTGCATTTATCATTTAATGAACAAATATTTTTAGCTCCAACATTGCATTATACATATTATACATTTTATACATTTATCTAAAAGTTGCTTATTTACTTCTGACTAAAACATTTTTGTATTAATTCCAATTACGCAACTTAAATTTAATCAATTTAACAAAAATTGTCTCAAAACTAGCACAAATAATTTCATATTTAACCTAAAATTTAATTTCTAATTAGCGTATTACTCAAGTTAATTTCTATTCGTAAAAAATTGACTGCAGAAGTTATAAATTTATCCAACTTTCATTAGACACAAGTTTCAAGATTTAATTCCTAACGAATTCTATAATTCCAAGAAACATTTTGTTTACACGATCGTTTTATGAATAGTTATGAGATAAAAAAATAACTTTTATAGATTTTTTTTAATTATCGAAGTTGTAAATAAATAAATCTTATGTAATTTTTTGGATCTTGCAAAATTACTATTTTTAATATTTGTTGCTTAACAAATTTAACTGATACATTTTTTAACGAAATTTTTTAACAAATCTCACCGCCTTTCATCTGCTACTTTATATACACACCCTTCCATAAAAAAATTGGTAAATTGTTATACTGCACCAACATTTTAACTGGTGTAGTTTTGTTTTTTACTCGCATTGTAGAAAATCTGATCATCTTTGGCCTACCACCCTGTATAGATAGATATTACATTATCTTTTCATTTTTTTCATATAAACTAAATAGATAAAATTGTAATAAATTTTGTACTGCTATTTTAATTGTTATAATTTTTTCATCTTTTATTTACCACCTTCTATTTTCTTTTCATAGGAAAAATTAAGTAAATTGTTATATACCTATTTACACGACCATTTTAATTAATATAGTCATAGATTTCATCATTTTTTGTCTACAATTCATAGAAAAAAGATAAACTAAAATATATATTTACATCCACACCACTATTTTAATTGACGTGATTTTATTGTAATAAATCTGACCATCGCTCGTCTACCACCCTGTATACTTAGATATAATAAAAAAAAATCACTTTCTTTTCATAGACAAAAAAAGT